>VXAX01003151.1:377564-402298 GCA_013399835.1 Leptocoma aspasia
TTTTCCCCTCTTTTTTGGCCTTTTCTTTTACAAAAAAAAAAAAAAAAAAAAAAAAAAAAAAAAAAAAAAATAGAAGGACAGCTATGGCAAATTATGGTAATTATTTTAGATTCAGGAGAAAATTCCCTTCCCGCAGGTGAAGAACTTGACTACTAGATTGTTTGGTGTTAATTCTTTATAGAGGTAGATTTTACTGTGCTGCATAATTTAGTCTACAACTGATTTTGCTTTCTGGCATGATTTACCAATATCTGCTTTTTTTTAGCATATGATTTGAGACATTTCTGAGTTGACTCTCCAGTTTCAGTGTAGATTGCCAGTAGCTCTGAGGATCAGTGTTACGCAGACTGGTTCAAAAGCTTCATGCTACATTTGCAAAGATTTTGAAAAATTACTTCTTCACACCTTACTTTCATTTTTACTTTACCTTTTAGAACAACCAAAAATTAGTTGGAGCTATGCTGTTAGTAACATTCTAATGAACTACAGGCCAGAGTTTTATGGTATGGGGAGAGATACCAAAGTGTCTCACTTTAAATAAGTCTAGTCAGTGTTTTTTGGAGTCTGCTAGAGATTTGAAACACCTTTGAAACATAAGCTTCTTTGTCTCAAACCTAGAAAAATAGACACATACTAAAATGTGCAAAAAAGGTCTAAAAATTTTTTTTCTGATTCTTCACAATATTGTTAGCCATATTTTGCCGGCAGAAATTTGCCTGAGTAAGTTCTGCAGTAAGTCAAGTATATTTAGCCAGAATAATTGAAAGAATTGTTGGCCAAAACTTTCTTCATAGAAAAGTTAAACATGAAAAGAAGCTTCAGTAGTGGCTCTTGGTAAGCCTGTGGCTTACCATTTAAACTTTCTACCTTTTGTTTTCCTCAGTTACACAAGATTCAACATAGCTAGTAAACATTGTGTAGGAATGATCAATTATTAACACAGGTTGTATAATCCTGTTTGGATAGTATAGAAATTACAGAAAATTGCAGGCTTTCTGTTACTGAAATAGCTGCTATCTGACCAAATAGTTATGATAAAATAGCACAGTGGTGTAAAGAAGACATATTGTGAAATATTACATAGTTATATGGAAAATGGAAGGATCACCACTGTCATAACTCAATAAATTAAAAAAAAAATAAATACAGAAATTGACCTTATGCAGGTTCCTAAAATGAGCTGCATATATTGGGGTGGGGAGGGTATATGCATAGCATTAATGGGGTGGACAAAGTTAGTTGGACTGGAGTGGGGAGGAGTGGTAATGTTCTGATTGCGTTCTATTTCTTGCAAGAAGGGGAATGACGGGGAAAAAGTTGAATTTTAGAGGTTAATTGAGACTAATAGAGCAAGGCCTTAACTGGTAAAGGCTTTACAGGCAACACTAGCACAGGGAAATTAATGGTCTCAGTTGGCTGCACTGGAAGTACTTGTGGTCTGAAAGCACTTCAGTCTCCATCCAAAGCAGAGCCATGAAACCCTTCTGTTACGTGAGGCCACAGCAGAAGGGCAACTGGAAAAGCTAAAAATGTGTCAATTAATACCAAGTATGTGTGAACATATGCATGTAGTTTGCTAACGTGAAATATCAAAGAATCAAAGTTCTAAGAACAACATTAATTTAATCCTTTTTTTTTTTTTTTGCATTTTCTTATTCGATGTCAGTTTTAAAATATCTTTGTTATTTGTGGCTGCTCAAATGCTTGGCAGTTGTGGCCCTACAGAAGATTATCATAATCCTATTGAAATATGAAATTTCTGGAAATTGTCTGAAAATGTACTCAGCCTCAACCATTCAGTCTTTTCTTCAGTGTGGAAAGTTTTGCTGTTTGTGAGACGGGTTTTCACATAACAGATCCCTGCTCTTCCCTGTAGCATTGACTGATCCCCTGCTTTACTTTGCAATTGTTTTTATTCATAACAGTTAAGACTGAGGGTAAGACCGTATAATTTTTTAGTATCAGTGGCAAAAGTCCTCCTGCAGCCCAGCTGGCCTTCAGCTGAGAGGCAGCACCACTCAGGAGAAAGCAATGTCCTACTTTCTGGATTTTGTCACTGTTGTTTAATGAGATAACAACATGCTTTATCATTTAGCTGTGACATATGATGGGGTTAGGAGATCCAGAGAGATTTCTCAGAGCTGCCAAATTTGATACTGTTCTGTAAAGGATATTTCTTACCAGTGAGAAACCCTCCCATTTCTTGCTCCCTTCTCATCACCAAAAATGTATCTGTTTCTCTCTCTAGGTCAGCCTACTTCCTGGCAGGCTTGCAGCACTCCAGAAGAAGTAGGACGATGAAGGGGACAAAAACCCATGAAATGGGATCGTTTCATCAGTCCTCAACTCCCATCAGAAAGATCAGCAGCACTTATTCCTGTGCCCCAAACTGTAGCAAATTTTGTTATATTTGGGACCTTAAGGGTTTCTGCTGCAATTATGGATGCAAGAAAGGTGCTCCTGATGACAGCACTAAGGCAGTCCTCAGAAGCTGTAGGGGAAGATGGGCATCTATTCCATAGGTTGTGTTCTGGAAGAACCTGGAGCAAGGAATAATCTCAGAGACTGAGAATTAGGGTGTTTTTGGCAGCTAGTGCAGAGACTAGCAGAGACAGAAGAGGTGGATCTGTTTTAAACAGGCATATTACTGTTCCCGGGCAGGGAGGAGGAGAAGAAATAATCAGGAAGGGTAGAGAGCATACAGGAAAAAAAAACAGGCAAAGGGAAGGAGAGGCATGCAGTGTGGCCTGGCTTGACTCCTCACAGAAGGCAAACAGCAGTGAAGAGCCCAAAGATGAGGGGAAGGAGCAGCTGGAGGGACTGGTCCTGCCCATAGTGCATACAGTCTTGGCACTGTACCCCACTCCCTATCCAACATGAGGGCACCAAACTGCCAGGACAGACAGAACCTAACAAGTTAAACTACCTCTTATGCTGGAGGGACAATCAAAGTGAGGATTGTTTTCTTCTCCAGTATTTCTGCTGCACTAGACTTAAACTTCCTTGCCAAAGAGCAGACACCTGTCATTTCTTGAGAAAAAAATTCAGTCTCTGTTTTCTCTGGAGACCATAGAGACAAATAGTGCTCGCTGTTCAGGGATAAAACAGAGTGGTGGAGGCCTATTGATGCCCAGGAGAAACAATAGAATCCAACTGCTGCAGTAAGAAAGAGGTCATTTGCTGTGCCTGTGCAGTCAGGGATGGCGGAGGAAAGGGACAGGAGAGTACGCTTGGGCTTGGCTGCTTAATCATTACTGCCCAGGCTCCAGCTGCAGTGTGTCTTGGTGTGCTGTCCCTGCTGCCTTTTAGCAGTCAGGAGTTGGAGAGAAAAATAAGGAAAGGAAAACAATGAATGATGTTGCATGAAATCTGATTCTCTATCCAAATTTTACACTGCGGTTGACTTTCTGTGCTTGGAGTGAGTTGATATGGGCTTGTCAGAAATTTCCTAGCCCATAACTCTGGCTCGATCACAGCTCAGTGACACTCTGAGACGGCCTGTGCAAGTGGCTGGTAGGGCTGTGGGCTGCCTGCCCTTGCCTCCACAATGGGCTTTGGGTATGATGCTGGATCAATCCTCTGTTTCTGTCTCTCTAAGTGGAGCCCTCGGATCTAGCAAAGCAATTCCATACATTTAATTTTGGTATGTTAGTGCCACAGATTGTGTGGTACAGGAATACATCTCTTCTGTACAGGGGAATCCAGGGGAGAGTGTGTGGTAAAACACATTTTTCAGCTAGGGCTTGCCAAGCTGCCATGCAACTTTAAACAGACCTCAGTGAAATCTGCAGATCTAGCCTTTTCCCTAAAGCTTCACATCATTAGACTTCAATTCTTGCTCAGCATTTTCTAATTAGATCTGTTTCCAATGCAGGGCAGTGAACTGAAGTGTTTGGGCACTGCTGTTCTTTGGCTGTTTATCCACAATAGTTAGGTATTTAAAGGGCGGAGGACCAATAGACACCTTTATGCATTATCCACACCACCAAACACTCCTGAGATACTGTTACAAACTTAAAATGAGTTGTAGAATACTAACAACCATGAAATAAGGGAAAATTAAAGATTTGGGTGTTTGGTCCTTTTAAGAGGTATTACTGTGTAGGATTCTCAAAGGCCTAAGAAGAGTCTGGTGTTCCAATGGACGAAGGTGAAACAAAAGTCACACACACCATAGTACATGTTCAAAGATAAGGATATAATTATGAAAATGGAATTTATTCCGGTCTGTTAGGTGACCAGCTGAAGCTCTTAAGTATGCAGATACCCTATCATCCTGGAAGCTCACTAGTAGGTGGTTTCCTTTCAAATACCTTTGGAGATCTCATCACATCAGATTTAAGGATTCAGCCTAAAAGCTCAGTTCTCAGTTATACCATCCCTTCTATAAAAATATGGCCTAACTAAATGAGAATAAAGGAATCTTTTAGGTGAGAGAATGGCTTATATCAGGCATAGCTGGAGTAAATATGGTAAAAAATTTCAGGCACATCAGCATTTCTCCTAATGTCTTCTCCTGTGCTGTGACTGACAGTCTACATAGTTGGGGGTGAAACTACAAAGCCACAATACTGTAGATGTTCTGTAAAACATATTGCTATACAAGAGCATTGAGTTTGTGGATGGGAGTCCTACAGTCTACTCTTCAGAAGCATAAGAAATGTGCAAAGAAAGTGAAGGTCTGTTGAAGTGTGTGAGGAAATTGCAGCAAGTGTATCGTCCTCCTAGCCTGGAGCTAGCACCTAGAAAAACAAGCAGTAAGACTGATAGGCCAAAGAAAATGACTTCTCAATTGTACCTTTGTTGCTCCATATACAGTGTTATAGGGAGAAATGAGACATCAAAATGGTTTTAATGAGCATTTACATACTCGGATTTCAGATAAGAGTTTACTAATAGGCATATTTATTGAAACTGTGAACTTGAAGTCAATATTAAGAGGAAAAAGGAAACCTTTAAATGCAATAATTTGCTGTCATTCTACTTCTGAGACCCACTGTGCTACGGTGACATGAAGCGAGTAACTTGTGTTCTAGTTGAATCTGCCCAAACTGACATATCTGATGGCAGTTCAAAATTGCCCCTGTTGGGTTGGGAATTAAAATGGTAGCAAAATTCCTCTGGTTTTGCAGTAACTGACAACAGAGAAAAATAACAAAAGTGGGTATAAAATGATTTTTAAAAAACATACCATTAATGAAAAAAAATGGGGAGGGTAACCCCGTGTGTCACTTTTTCCTAATACTTTAAGAAGAACTGCGGAAATAAAAAAGTCTCTCAGAAGTCAGAAGATAGCTAAACTTTCTATATAAATTAAGACCTGTGGTGTACTTGCTCAGCTTTATTCAATCTTGTACTGTGTAAGAAGCAGAGAATACCTAGTTCTTCTATCAGTTTACTTCTTTGACAAAGTCATTCAGGGAGTAAAGTCTTTCTTCTACTGGGGGAATATAGGGAGAGATGAAGTGAGCTCTCTGGTCAATACATCATGTTTTCCATCTGATTTGTTTCCAACACATGGGAAAAACATAGCAGATTGCATGTTATTAAAGAACATACATGTGTTTAAACCACAGTTTCCTTTCTTATGATGCAATTGTGAATTATCTTTTTGCATTCATAGTTAGAGGGCAGAGCTGATGCAAAAGCTCAGTGTAAAGGGGTATATCCATTAAAGTAACCTAGACTGCTGAGAAATAATTCGTTATAATGGGGGAATATGGCCATAAGAATAGTGATTTTGTTCCAGTACAGTGTTGCAGGGACACAAGTCTTTGGCCAATGTTGCTCAGATTGAGAAAGTTTGTGAAACAAGGTGGTACTGGACTGGTGCTGAGGAAAACAAAGGCTTTCTTATGAAAGAAACAGGGAAATTCTCACAAATTTAAACTATCAGTTTGATGCTTTGTACCACAATAAGGTATGGTAGTGTTGGCATCACTTTTTTTCCACAGCATGACTTTTACTGCAATGGCACATCGGCTCCAAAATATTTTAAAATATAAACTATTAGGCTTTTTATTTTGAATGAGACTAAACAATTACTCAGACTTTGATCAAAGACAGCCCCTTAGTCTGTAGTTATGCTTGACTGAGATTGGATCTGACAGCCAACATAATAATAGACAGACCATTCTTTAACATATTAACCCTTGTGACCTAATTCGCCATCAAAAAAAAAAAAAAAGCAAATACGATCCTCAGCAAACTTTTTAACCATTCACTTCTCAATGACACCTGATTTTCCTTTTGCAATGTCAGTGCATGATGTACTTTGGACCTGATTAGTGCAAGAGATTTGATAATCAGAGTGCCATGGCAAAAACAAATACAGCTTTGAAGATTGCAAGAAGATTGGATCAGACTGGTGACAGGGAAGAAGACTGAATCAATTTCTGCAAGTAGAAGAGATGCTGCAAAAATGTGTAAGTTGGTTTGTGTGATGATTAACTCAATCATTGTAGTAAAAAATTACTAGCCTTCCTTAAATGGTATATAAGCATATGTAGGCCAAAGTAAAATTGGATTCTGATCGCNATTGGATTCTAATCGCCAGTCAGTTGTCCCCTGTGGGGATTCTCAGTTCAGTCTTTGCAAGAGCAGAAATAATTTCTCCCAGGCTGGGCCTGGGAAACATAGAGTAAAGAATTAAAACCATTATTATCTTATCCCTTGCACCTGGTGTTGTGAGAGATGTTTAAAAGAAGGAGTTCCCTCTTTAACCAATAGTGCAAGAGGAGTCTCCTAAAGACCAATCAGGTCTTAAGTTCATGATCCTCTCTATAAGAGTGTGATATTCTATTAATAAATGCCTTTATGCTTTTATGCCTTCGGAATCATGGAGTCTATGTCACCTCTCTCTATTGCCCGTAAACGCAATGACAATAGTCCCCATCTCTCTCCATCACCGATAATTGGTAGCCCCGCATGAGGAGCAAGGAACAGCCTATCTGGCTGCAGTCAGCGAGCCCCCCAGAACTGGAAGTGCTGGTGCAAGAACTAGAAGTGTGCCTGAAACAATCCCTCCATGGAGAAAGGAGGTGAGTCAGGGGGAACATAGGACAGAGTATATCTAAAGAAGAGAGAGGCGATTTTGAACTAATGCTTGCTTTGCTTGCGAAACACAGCAAATTTATGCCAAAGCTGGACTCCTCTATTTTTACAACTGCTGTTTGGGATAATGTGGGGGTCATACTCTGTGATTTAGCTAGTACAGGACATGAGCAAGCAATGTGTGTGCTCCTGTCCTGGAGAATAATTTCTGAGACATTAAAAAAGCAAGAGCAGTCTCAGGCTGTATCCTCTGCTGATACCACCAGCCCCCTACCCGGGTCTGTCTCTCCTCTCTCTGACTCTCCCTGCCCACTTGAAACTGGTGCCTCTGATACTGAAGAGCTGCCGCAGCCATCAACCTGGCCCCTGCTCAGACAAAGGAGGGGAAGGCATCCTTTCTCACAGTTGTTAGTAGTTCATATTGCTGACCGTGGCTCCAGCAGTGAGGAGGAGGGGGGAGCCCTTTGATCCAGGACCGATAGATTATGAAACTGATCTATTCCCTTCTGACCTTCATAATAACAGGATGCAACTAAAGAAAAAGGCTCTTAAGGAGGGGGACCCCCAAACATGCTTCGGGTGCAGGAAATCTAGGCATTTGAAAAAGGACTGTTTCAAAAAGGGGGAGGCCAGATCCAAAGCTCCCAGTATTTGCCCTTAGTGTTGTAAGGGAAGGCATTATGCTAATCAAAGTCAGTCCAAGTATGATTTTGAAGGGTGTCCAGTATGGGGAAAACAGAGCCAAAGTGCAGAGCAGCACCACGAGAAGACACAAATGCCCCAGCCAATGTCTCAGAGTGGACCACTACAAGCCTCAGCCCAGACGCTGCACCAAGCAGCCTTCACCAGACTGAGCTACATGCAGCCACCCCAGCCAGTGCAGGACTGGACATATCAACCAATAACACAGTAATGTTATCTGATTGCTCAGTTTTTTGTCTGCCTACGGGAATCTATGGACCCTTGAAACTCGGTTACCACACTTTGCTTATAGGTAGTTCATCTACCTCGATAACAGGGTTGTTTGTGCTACCAGGAGTCATTGACTCTGACTCGGTTGGGGAAATAAAGATTATGGGTTGGATCCCCCAGCCACCCTGTGTGGTCCTGGCCGGGAGCAATATAGCCCAAGTCATACTTTCCCTGGCAGCACCCCTATCTGCACACCCGATAGCTGAACATAGGGGAGGAGGGTTTGGTTCCACAGGGGTCCTGCAGATTTTTTTGACACAACTATTACATCTCAGCGTCCCACATGCCAATGCAAAGTGACGCTGAAAGGCAAGGACATAATTTTAACAGGACTCATTTATCCTGGTACATGACTGTTATCCCAAAAAGCCGATGGTGCAGTGATTGGCCATTAAAGACTGTGCCTCAGGTGTTCTCAGGCGTGGCTGGGAATACCCAAAGCCTGCAGAGCTGATACTTAATTTAGATCAAAGGCCCTGAGGGACACCTCACCTTAGTCAAACCAGTTATATTACCAGTTGCTTGCCTTTTTAACAAAGCAATTTTATTGTGACTACTTTGGTACAGCTCTTTAGTATTATATAACTAAATTTTTACTGTTTTCGCCTTCAATGTTTATATCCCATTACTTTTGTTAAGCCAAACTTAAATCTATAGCACAAGCAATCTTTAAAAGCTAAAACAGTTTAATTCCTACAGTAAATCCATGTTGCTACTATCTCAATACATTTGTTTACTTGCATAATTACCTTGATGTTTAACTGTTACGTGACAAATTTTCAGTAACTTTTTTTGTAATAACAGAGTTTAAATAAGTTAATAACTGTTAAGATTGATTTTTGTTTGGTCTCAGTGATCTTAACTTTAAGTTCTTTTAGTTATATTTTTTCTATGTTTCACTGAAGTTAAGTTTTAGTAAAGTTGATTTTAAGTTTTGTTGAAATATACATGTTTGAATTATAAGATATAATTCTTTTACTATACAAATAAATTACATAAAGCCTAAATGAATTTTTGTCAAAATTTGTTCATTTAAATTGCAAAATACAGCTATTTTATTTTAGAAATAAGGACATTTTTTGCTATTTTATTTTTTATAAGCAGTACTGAAGAATGAGTAACAATTTCATATTATAATTGTTATCAGTTGTAAACTGTTTAATGCCTTTTTTGTTATTATTTAGCTAAAGATAAATGACAAAGCCAGCTGCTTTATAAACCTTCACGTATTGTTGTATAGCTATTTATAAGATGTATATTATTTTAAAGAACTTTCTTAACTACTATTACTAAGAGGTTTTTAGAATATATTAAAGAGACTCTTCCAGTTAAGGCCTAGACCCTGGCCAAGTCCTAGCCTTAACTAGTTGACAAATATACCAATAAACCCAAGTATTTTCTACACAAAAACTATACTCAAGTCATTTTGACTTGCTAAATTTAGACCTATAATAGCTAAACCTCTTTCTAAAGTGAACCCAGAATATTTACCTGGGAATAGTTCTCCAAGCCCTCACTTTAAAATCAAGCTTGCCAATTACTACAGACCCTAAGTAATAGTACAATATCTTAGAAATTGATAATACATTGTTTTAAAACACCATTCTATTTTTAATGTACTACTAATTATATATATTATCTGATTTATTTTTACTTAGTGTAAGTTTATTGTTTTGTCACATATTGTTTTGCTTTTATGTTGCCTTCATGTTCATAACAAGAAACACACATGCTGTTAAAAAACAACAAAAAAGGGGAGTATAGCTCGTCAATAACTTTATACTAATATTTACATTTAAAATTTTGAAAGCAAATCAAATTTAATCCCTTACCTTCCTGAAGCACCCTTGGAGCCCCAAGAATTAGAGCTCCTGAATTCTGTGAAAATAGATTTTTGTGTTAATTTTAAACATATGGGAAAGAATCAGTCTAAAACTTAAGATGTTTCTCCTTATCACCCTGTATATATGAATCAAGCTTTTTGGTACAATTACACTTCTGGCAGTCTTTCTAAATCCTGTAATGCCCCTGCCACGGCTGTCATTGGGAATGTTTTTGGTTTGTGGAGATCGAGCCTGAGCCTTTAGTAGCTGGGGTTTGGCACCCTAGCTAAAACCTTTTTTTAAGATAGGTATGTATGTGATGATTTTGATAATAATTGTATTAATCATGATACCTTGCTTGCTTCAATGTGTGCAGAGATTAACTAATAAGGCCATTAAATGAGTGGTTTTGGTCAAAAAGAGAAGGGGGAGATGATGTACTTTGGACTTGATTAGCATAAGAGATTTGATAATCGAATCGCCTTGGCAAGAACAAACACAGCTTTGAAGATTGCAGGAAGTTTGGATCAGGCTGGTGACAGGGAAGAAGATTGAATCAATTTCTGCAAGTAGAAGAGATGCTGCAAAAATGTGTAAGTTGGTTTGTGTGATGATTAACCCAATCACTGTAGTAAAAAATTACTAGCCTTCCTTAAATGGTATATAAGCATATGTAGGCCAAAGTAAAATTGGATTCTGACCACCAGTCCGTTGTCCCCATGTCTCTCCATTGCCGATAAGTGCACTTGTGGTACAGTTTTAAAGATATTTAGTCTTTCTGCAGAACAGACGTAGACATTAGGCACTTGCTCAGCTTTAGTTGAAAACCTCTGTCTTTAGCCACTAGTGCTCCCAGCAACATTTGCGAGCTCGAGGTTGAAGATCTTGGTTTAACAGTGTTAACCACCCTCAGTGCATCGTTTAAACTTCTGCTTATTATCAGCAGATATAGTTGAAATTGTACAGAGGGAATGGGAGGTGGCAGGAGAGAGCAGAAGGAAAAGGAGAGAGGAAGTGGGAAAGGAAAAACTGAAAAACACACCCTATTTACTTCTGCAAGGAAGTCCTTATTTCTCTGAGTCATTTCAAAAAAGCTCAGAAGGGATAATTCACATGACACAACAAAAAATACAGAGCGAAACAATCCCTGACATTTAATTGGTTTCTAACTGGCATTACACTCTCTGTTCATATTAACTGTATATATCTTCAGCATCTGTCTTTTTACTTTTTTCCCATTAAAAGCAAAGTCATAAAGTCCTCTGAAAAGTAACCCTAGTTTGTTCTCGGTGAGTAGATTTAGATCAACATGCGTACAGGAATGTTTAAATTCAGTTTACAGTAATCCCCATGTGATTAACTATAGCATCCAAGTAATTCTAGCAATGTCCTAATTTGCAAATGTTGTAACAATCCTTCCCATTATAATTTTTAGCAACCAGTGGAGTGCAAGTATGAATTGGTTTGTTGATTTTCTCTTTTTTTAATTTTCTTTTTTTCTGTTTTTTGTCTTTCTCTACCTTCACAGGTTGTCTCCTGCCAGCACTTTGGGTGTACACATGGCTCTTTGTGAGCAGGGCAGGATGCCTTCCATCCAAGTATGTGTCTTATTTTTTTATCACATAAATCAAATATACTGTGTTACTTTGGACTGGGTAATAGAATAATATCACAATGAGGAGTTGTGGGATAAGAACCTGATGTTTGCTCAACAGAGCTTAAAATCCTCTTGTTGGTGAAAAACCCTGTTGTGTAAATTGTTGATGTAGCTGCATTTTGGACTCTCAGAAACATGTCTTTCCTAGAATTTTGAGTGTATAGATCAGCATACATTAGTCTATTGCGAGCACAAAGCATGCCAAAACTTACACTAGCATTTGTTGTAGAGATGAGCAGATGAAATGTTTTAAGAAGTGAAGAATAAATCAAAACATGCTAAGCAACAGCTTGTGTGTCCAGCCCTCAAAAAATCTCTTGAGACACTTGTCGTTTCATCATTTTTTTGAGAAGGGAGGTCTCACTTGCTGATGTTTTTCCTGGATAAAGGTTTACTTTTTTATTTTCTTTTTATAAACCAGAGGTTGAAATTGCTGACACAATTTCATTATTCAAAGGTACTTGGATTTTGAGAGAAATAACAAATATCTCTTCACTGGCAAGTAATTCACAGTAGCATCTTCAGCTGAAGACTTTAGGGATTTTTGTGGTGAGCCTTTGACACATTTGGGTGTGTGTGGTGTACCTGGGCTGGCCTTATTCATGCTCAATGGTGATGCTCAGCAGGAGCTGATCTGTCTCTTGTTGTCTGTAGTGTGGGTCTGCCTTCACACATCTGCTGGTTTAAAACTAGATTGGATGGTGGGCAGAACTCACTGACTTTGTTGTGACTGCAATGCAGACACATATTGTGTTTCTTCGCCTAAAAGAACAGAAGACAAATGGGGATTTGCAACAATCTGCATTAAGAGGTTTAGTCACTGTGAGAGTTAATGATAACTGGAGAAAAATAGCATGCCAGAGTGTGGTGGCAGCTTAGGCTGTCAGAGTACATATCTCGTCACACCTCTGACCAACACAGCTGTGCTGTCAGAACAGGATGGAGTTGACCTTCATAGGGAAGCAGATGAAAATAGAAAGAAGCAACCATTAGACATGGTGAAAGCTCTTGCCCAATTGTGGCTCCAGGGTTGACAACCCATGTCTCCCTACCCAAGTTCTTCCCTTCTTTTGGAAGGTCTGTCACAACAGACCTCTGGGCATTTCCAGCCATGATCCCAATGAGTGCTTGTGCAGTTTGTGAGTTTCATACAGTCTTTCCTGGAGAGGCAAAATCACAATGAATGCTCTAGTGAACACAAGGAAAGTGGGCTATGATATCAAATTTAAACTGTGACAGGATTAGATATAGTTCTGTAGCTCTGCCCATCTCAGAAGACCCCAAATCTGCCATGACTAATTCACTGGTAAGACTATTGCCTTTTCTTTTCCCACACCTTTTTTGTTTTAAAATAGGTTGAGTTGGATTTTTAAATAAAAAAAGTGAATTAGTGCAACCATGTGCTGAATCAACTCCCCTTATAAGTTTCAGTCCTTGAGGGGGAATACCTTGAGGGAAATTCATCCCTCAGGACACATTACTTCTCTGAGGATCCGTGGAAGAAGGAACATTGATTGCAGTGTAGCTCAAAGTTTGTAAAAGTTGACTGCAGCTTGAGTGGTGCTTTTTGGAAAGCAGCAGGACAAACAAGTAATGAGACACACTGGCCTAACTTTTGTGTAAAATTGCCATTGGAATAATAGTACATTCCATTCCAATAGTACTGTTGTCAATGGTCATTGACATTCAGTCAAGGCAGTAAACCACCCTCCATTCAAGATTTTAGATCCTGTAAGAAACAGATGGAAACATTCTTGCTGCCCTGGTGGCTTGTAAAAAACACCAGGACTCAATGTCAGCTCTATCTCATAGTGAAAGTACTTTTGTGGTGCATGCCCAGGAAACACAGACCTCCTTCAGGAGCTGGTCCACAGCCCAAAGAGCTACTGCAGCTCTGTGAAATGGATGTGTCCTGTGAGGTGGGCTAGATGTCTCAGACCTTGCAAGAGGGTGGCTATAACTTGCGGGGGAGAGAGGAGTTTCTGATAGCCTCCCCATGATGAGTCTGTGGGCCCTAACATGACACAGGGGATGCTGCTGCTGCCAGAATAGGAACCAAGAGGTTTTGGCTGATACGAATTGATTTACAGCAACACAAAGGGCAGCAGCACAGTAGCGGCTCCTCGCAGTAGGCAACAAGATGCTTTTTTGCCTCTCTTCACATTGGGAAAAGTGAGCTATGCTCTTCACCTTTGCCAGTGGGAGCTGATGGGCAGCTGAGCCTTGAAGACACCACATAGCAGAAGGGTACAAAGTATCCCATGATTTCTCCACAGAAGATGACAGCGTGGCTTCCTAGCACTGAACAACAAGCATCTCATTGACCTCTAATTCCACTGACTATGCCTATGGGGAATATGGAACGGATTTTCCACATACTTGTGGAACTTCTATACTTGTGGAGGGAATTTTAACCCTTATGGAACACTAGTGTTATGCTGCAAACTCCCTGAAGAAATAGCTACCTTTATTTCTTTCCTTTTTGTCCCTAGCTCTGGATTTTTTAATTGTCTTTAATTTACTTCTGCTTTGTTGTGGCATAAATGTTTATCTTGCTTTTCTGTTGTTCACCAATTGATTAACATTGCCCCTATGGCTAAATCTTTGGTGTTCTTGCACTGGAGTCATAGAGTGGCAAAGAATGGAAATAAATCCCAAAATGTACTGATTAAGTCCAGAGAAGAAAGAAATACAAAGCAAGGGCACAGGAACCGGAGCTGCATAAAGGAAGGAGGCTCTTGGATGCTAAGCAAAAGTGCTTTCTTTTTAAAAAATTTACTAGCAAAGATGTATGATTCACCCAAATTTGCTCATTGAATACAACATACAGCCACAAATATTTTGCCCCAAATAGATTACCTGAAAAACGGATACTTCTGGACTTCAGTGGTGTTTGCCTAAATTGTAGTCCATGGTCTGAAAATTTTATACTTAATCCATAATGGAGTCACTAGCCAGAGACCCAGTTCTCAGCAACTTTGAGTACAAGTTCAGACCATTCTATACCAGTGGGTTGTGAACTGGGAGGAAGGTGTACATTCACACCTACAATGATGATTACTGGCTGCCACAAGGATATTTGTGTGGGAAGAAATGGGATGGAGTTGAGCTGTGGGCTGTGGGATGTGCCTGCAGAAGCACATGGCAGTACAAAGAAGCACATGGCAGCACAGGGAGGCTTGTCTCCACCTGACCTTGGGGGGAGGAGGTGCCACGTGGCAGAGCCCTGCAGGAAAGGAGCCTGCTAGAAGTTGACAGACAGGTGAATAGCGCATGATCACTCCATGGAAGGACATTTAGAAAGCGTGTTGCTGATGTGGCAACATGGGATAGGTCATATAGTGAGAATTACCATGTAAGGAAATACTGTGCCTTGCAAAAGTGTATAAAACTGTCTCGTTTCTGTGAATAAATGATTCGGATTCCCTGCTGGTCTGGGTCTGTGTCTCAGTCGTTACACATTTGGGTGCAACCTTTTGGCTATGGAAAAGAAAGCAAGTTGGCTGCCTGCGTTATACAGAGAAAGAGTCAAACATCTAGGTAATCTCAGGAGCAGGAGGTGTCCTTCATCTCTGCAGCTGCTTCTGATATGATTTCATTTGAAGCCAACAGTGTAGATTTTGGATAGGGAAAAGTTTTTTCATTTCTCCTCTTAACTAGAACTACCACATTGCGAATGGCTATAGAATCAAATATACAACAGTATGTGCCTGATTTTTATAAGTAAAACCTTTCCTAACAGTTACAGAGAACAGCTGTTGCCCTATAAAGACACAGGCATTTTATTAGCCCCCCCTTTCTTTTTAACTGTGCTATATAATTGTTGTCTACCCTTAATTTTTCCTTTCCATCATCACTGTTTGATAATTGTTTTTATGTAAGATATCTTCATTGACTTGACATTTCTCACAACAGCTAGAACAAAAGTGATTTGTTTGAACTGTAGGAGGTACCATGAATTAATAGCTGAATTCTATATTGTGTTCTCATTAAGGGGGACGACAAGCCATCTTTTTTATGAGTAACAGTTTTACCTTGTAATTTTCCACAGCAAGCAAAGACAGCCCTGGACACCTACAGTGTCTCAATCAGAGGGTGACAGACAGTGCAATAGCATACACCCTGTCTTCAGTATGCTGCTGTCAGTCACCAGTGACTGAAGCTATTTGTGGTCCATAATAATGCAGAGTTGCTTTGCAGGAGAAATACTATCACTAGATAAATACAGTGCATTGTGAGCTATTTAATTGGTTGTGGATGTTTTTAAAGTTCTGAAAACCTCATTTTTTTAAAAGAAGACATTATTCTTTCCAGTTTGTTAAAGTGATTTTATTGTTTGTGTAACTCTCTTTCATGCAAATCATCCCTCTTAAGAACTTTCCTGTGGCCGTTGTCAGGAGAGAAGATACCAGCACAGTGGCTTTCCATGTTATGCTATTTACTGTTAGCATTTGGAAACACATTGGACATGGTAAACTTTAGAAAGATAAGAACAGGTATATGTCATACATAAACACCCAGTTGAGACATAGTTTTTCACTATAGTATTCATCAGTTTATTGGGTAAAGTTTAGGAATATAAAACAGTTGGGGCAATTGCTTCAGGACAGAGTGCCTGGAATAAAAGGGCTATACCCGTTGTCCAGTCTTTCTTTTCCCCACCTTAAAGTCAGAAAAATTATAGAGTTCATCAACCACACATTGCAATGAAAACTTTGGTCAGAGTCTCCAGTGAGGAATTTCTATTTGATGTCAGAAGGAGTGGAATGGAGGTCTAAGTAATAAAGAAATCAGTTATATCCCTGCTAGAAAAATAGCTCAAGACTAAAGGTTGTCATCTTTTGGGTTGAATTCTTATCCTTTTAGAGTCCATGGCAATTTTGCCACTGTCTTTTTTATGATCGGGATTACACTACTCATGTATTTTGACCCATCTTCCATTAAAAAAAAAAAAAAAAAAGAAAAAGCCTTACCCTCCTCTTTTTCATATACTCATGCAATATGCCCACTTGCACATAAAGTGGCTTTTGTAACTTTTATTTCTTGCCTTTGGGCTTGATTTCAAAATATTGTAATATATTTGGCTTTTGTGACTTTCACTAATTAAACCGTCTAAAGCAGATGGAATTACAGAAATTACAGGGTTTTAGAATACCGTCCTAATTGGTTTACGATCTATGTGACACTACAGTGCCATTCAGACTGTGTAATGTATAAGGACTGCACAAAAGAGAACCCTCACCAATTAATTTTCTTAAACTCCATTATCTGCAATTTTTGCTTCTTTTTAATTCCTTTCTGTTAAGCTTTTTCCTGGTGTCCTTGCTGCTGTGGGAAGAGAGAAAGCATACCATTGTCATACTGGGCCTTTTTCCATCTGCTAAAAAAACCCAAACAATATTTTTTCATCTGCAATGGAATAGAACAAGAGAATAATAGAAAAAAAATTAGTGAACTTATGAGAAATAACCCATATTAGAAATGTAAAATAGTCATTGTTTACTCTGATACATTTTTAAATGATGGGGGTTTGAGAATGGATAGAAAAAGATCCCATTTTTTGAGAATGTAATCACACAAAGTTGTAATAGTGCTGTGGTTCCCTTGCACAGGAGGAAAAAAATCCTTCTGTTTCTTTAAATTATCTCATTTTGCCATTTAGACATGATTTTTAAACTCACGATTCCCTTTTGCTGCCATGGTAACAGGTTTTGGCCCTCATGGTGACAGAAAAGTATCTCAGTTCTTGTTCTTCTTTGAACACATATGTTTCTATGTATAGCTGAACAGCAGAGGGAAGGGAGGTGTGACAGGATCACACCTTTTGGAGCAAGGTAACACCTTGTGCCAAACCAAGGCTGTGCTGAGGAAATAGCCTGAAGCAAGGACAGATTTATCCCTCCTGATTCCTGTGTGGACTCATTCAGACTCCAGCTTTAATGATGCCAGATAGGTTTGCTCTGCCTGCTCCCATCCCCCTGGCACCCCTCTTTCCTAGGTGACATTTTAGGGATTTTTTATATATGAAGCAAGTATTTGAATGTCTAGTTTTAGGGGATTCCTATGGAGCTGGCTGCTAGCATCTTGCAGCATTGCAGGGGTCAATTAAGAGAAACAATTATCTGGTTTTAAAGCTTTAATAAGAAAAGCACATCAAAACAGAAAAAGCAACAACAACAGAAACTGAATAGAACAGAAAAGCATGAAGAAAGAGAGGAAAAGAAAAAGTGGACAAAAAGTAATGCTAAATAGCATGGAGCATGACTAATGGCACAAGCATGTTAAAATCATTGGGAAAATGTCCTTGGAAGACAAATGAATTTTCAGCAGAATAATTAACTTAATTAACAAATTTGCATGCATATTCATCAGGCTATTGAAGTCTTTCCAGCACAGCTTGATGAGCATTGGTGTAATAATTGTCTCATTTACATTCTGCAATCTACTACAATTTGGGGCATGCAAAAAAAGCCGACCTTTTCCTTTTGACTTTCTTTAGGACCCTGACCCTCTCAATAAACGCATGCAAACAACATGTAGTGTCCAATACTTAGCCTTGTGTTCCATGCCTGATAAAAAAACCTACTCTGCCATGCTTTTCTGTCTTTTACTTCCCTCTTCCTTTGCTTTATTTTTTTTCCCTTTGGCCCAGGTTCTCTTTTTTGCCTCTGCTTGCTCTCCTGGGTAAATCTTGGCACCAGTTTTGACTTCAAATCTCCTGGGCTGCCAGACTGCATCATGTAAAAATTGCCATTTTCCTCTATCTCTGCAGGGCAATCTTTAAAGGCAGTAAGGTGTGACGCTCCAGACTGGCAGCTTGGCAAGAAAGAGCCCATGGATACCAACACACAGGAATCTGGAGGGTTCACTCTGACAGGCAGTCAGTACTGGGAACAAAAGAAATTTAAAGAAAAATTTTATTTTTTATTCTGCATCTTGCAGGCATATGGTCACAAGACCAGCAGAAATATATTTAATTGCTGATATTGTCTGTTAGCAGAAATAATGTACCAACAGCAGTACCTTAATTTTTTTTCTCCTTAGATTACAATAAAGTGAATTAAAAGAGGCGTCTAGAACATAGTTGGTTCATAGTATTGCGTTTCAGGTCCATTTACATTTTTACGCCAGTCATTTGCAAATAGAATCCTATCACTTGATTTTAGCATTATTTTCTTTTTAAATGGGAATGAATACTTTTAAATGCAATTAGACCAATTACTGGCATTTTTGTTACCTTGTTTTAAATCAAGCCCTTCAACCATGCAGGATAGAGTCCCTATAGTGTTTACAAATAATATTAGATATGCAAACTATGCTATAAGTGACTCGACTTGTAAGACACCAGCCTGAATGTTTTGTACCAAATGTACATTTGTACCACATGTAACTCTCACTTTGTTACTTTTCAGGCTGCATAACAACATTGTACAAGCTGTTTTCCTCAGAACATAAAATCATAGTAAAATTATGTTCCCTGATTTCTGGTTAAAAGGTTCAGCGGTAAAAGAAATGCAGGACCTAAACCAGGATGGGTATAGAAGGTACAAACAGTGATCCAGGGCTGTGATATAGACTTCCTAAGCCTATTAGCTTCTGTTTCCCTCTCCATCACTCCCGAGATGCCCATGTGTCTTGAGCTATGCTCACGCCCTGCACCACATCGAGCAAGACAATACTGATTTCCAGCTTGTTTAAATAAAATGAGGATCCAGAAACTTCCATATTCCATTATTTCTGTCCCTTCAGTAGCTTCAGCCAGAAAGTATGTTATGAGTGCTGCCCATGAATATCAACAGAGTTGGACCTTTCAGGAAATATTGTGGCCATTTCTTTCTGAAATATTGCTGCTGCTGGGATTTATGCAGCAAACTGCAGCCCAACCTGAAGCAACCAAATATAATTCTCTTCTCAGTCTGATGGAATTCAAACCTATCATTAACTGAGCAGGTACTCCAATCAACTAGTTATAGTGTGTTTTGGCAGGAGAGGAGAGCATTTCTGCACCTCTTCGTTGGAGTGGTTCTGTAGTTATACTTAAATACCAAAAGTGTAACTATGTAAAAGCAATGAAGTTGTTGTGGTAAGGCCTCTTTCAAGAATGTAAGCTGCACTGACTTGCTTGATTGAGGTGAATTTTTTCATCAAAGTATAACAAGAAAAAGTTAGAAAACATTTTAAATTAAAATTTCTCAATTTGCTAGTATATAAATAAATGAAGGCCCATTCAAACCTGTAAAACGGATAATGCTTCATACCACAGAGACACTACCCAAAAGTTACATCTTGGTATTGTTTAGCTTATGCAAAAGAGATTAATATACTTTTTTTTTTAACCTTTGAACAGTGCAGCATGTCTTCATCAAGTCGTGAGTTCTTCCTTTACAAGTATTAGATGAATTTCAAAGATTTTCACATAATGTGATTTTCCTGGTTTTAGCCACAATAGACTTAATTTTTGCAGTGGCCAGGAGAGACCATGGATGGGACTTGGAGGTTATTCTATAACAGCCAGGGTGGGGGCTGAGGGGGGTGGATGTGAGGGTGAGGGGTGCGAGGTTGGCAGAAGGGGTGGGGCAGGTGGGAAGGCAGTATCTTTCAGGGAGAAGGAGTACTTTTTGGGTAATGAATTGGAGAATACCATTCCTAAACCACCACAGACACTAATTGGTTTGCCAGTTAAAGTAGTTGAAAACTGGGTCATTTACAGACTGTGTCAGTTCAAAAATGCCAAATGGTCCTAGCAGCATAATAACTGGCATTTAAGACTTTCATATAAAGCTAATTCAGACCTCAGGTTGAGGCCATGTTTGAAGAACATAGGCTGTAATTAAGCAATGTTATTAATATTTTTTTTTCCAGTTGTAGTTACCATTACAGGCTAGAATAGGTGTGCCATGATCCACAGATTTTATAACTCTTAAATAGAGCCTACATAATACAAGTAATAGAGCCTATATAATACTAGTGATTCTGGCAAGAGCCATATTTCCACCCAGTGTTAATATGTTTGCAACAGTTCCACTTATTTCAGTGGCTCTGAGGAAATAGCATGTGTCAAGAGAGAGTTGCTTGTTCCGTTTTTCACTGCACTTGACAATTACACTGCTACATGGAGATGGGCAGTTTCAAGGCTCTCACAACACATCTGCTTTCGCATTCCTGCAGATTGAGTCAGTAGCACCAGGGAGAACTGAGGAAGGAGTCAATCCTGTGGTCACAAACAGAAAAATGAATTTTTTTTTCATTGAAGGAATAATCTCATTTGAATTATAGCAAGAATATTCTGAAAGCATCACATTGGGTCATGGTGAAGATTTTCTTGTTTTGAGTGATGTAATTTGAATTCCTATTTTGCTAAATGAATGAATCATTTTTACTTGAGACACTGTGTAGTTTAAGATAAGTGAAACCCATTAAAATATTTTATTTTTTAGCAATTTTACATACTTATATTAATTTGAAGTTTCATTGACTAAACAGAAATAAAAACAGTGGCCAAATGTTTATTTTTATACAATATTTACCATATTTGTTTTGTCTGTAATGCTGATCAAAATATACGTATGTTTTTAAAAGTTGTTACTTTAAAATTGAAATCCGAGTGAAAAGAACAATGAAAATGTTTTACACTGAAGTTTCAAAGCAAGCATTTAACTTCTCAGACAAAAGCCCCAACTTTTGTCAGCTGAGATGGTTGACAGGCTTGAACATGACTGTGGATAGGTTCTGTGGGGTTTTATGCTGGTTTCTAAGCTGCATTTTTGATGTAGTTGCATTTTCTATTCAGAGAAATAAAATTTCCTCTAAAACTGAGGCTGATAGACTTATACAACATGAGAGAGGGAGGAAGCCTGGGGACTGGGTTGGAGCTCAGGATTTTTCCACTTATTCCACCCACCTCACTACAAACCCAAGACTCTTCCACCCCTACAATCCATGAGTCAGTGTAGAAAGTTGGCCATTTCTCTTGTTCAGTGATATCTAAAGCCAGCTGTACACTTTTCAGCTCTGCAACCTTACTTGATCTACCTTATCCTTCAATTGCTTCTGCAACTCACCTCATAGGACTCCATACTTTCCGTTTTCAGTGTATCTCTACAATATGGCAGGAGCCATCATTAAAGAGAAGGTATTGCTTTCCATTTTCTGGTAGTTGGTTATGTGGTAGGGCCTCCTCAGCACATGACACATTCTCCTCCTCCTCTTCTGATGACTGTCTGACACTTCTGTCTTTTGGCCAGTTTATGATGACTTCCAAGATCTCTGGGCAATTTGGGTTACCTTCAAGCTCACTTTGTGATCAGCATGATCCAGTTAGTCTGTGTAGCATCAGTGGCATGATGTGTGGAAGGGATTTTCCCTTTGAACATCCAGCACAACAGTGGCTGTCAGGGTACCAGGAGGAGATGTGCTACAGTGACAATCACTTCTGAAGCAGCTTGAACCCCTTCATAAACTGCCACTATCTCTTTTTCAGTTCGATTTTTTACAGGCCTCAGATACTTTGTATTTCTGACTCTAGAACACCAGGGCTCATCCTCAAGTCTCCCAGGATACCTTTTTGCCAGAGACTGCAGGAAGGACCATTCTCCCCATCTGTGGTGTAGTGGACATTTTTCACATTTTGTCCTGTCCTGACTGGCCCAAGGGCTGCTGCATGAAAAATCTCCTGTTTAATTTGCTCAAAAGCTTCTTGTTGTTTAGGACCCCACTTGAAACGATTCTTCTACTGGGTCACTTGATGGAAAGGGTTTATAATCTGACTGTAATCTAGAATATGCATCCTTCAAAAATCCACAGTGCCAAGGAAAGCATATGTTTCCTTCTTGTTGATTGGTGGGGACGTACCTTCTCTTTTATTGACCACATCTGTGGGAATCTTGATGATATTCATCTTTCAATTTTACTCCTAGAAACTGAATTTCCTGGGTAAGTTCCTTCACCTTACTTTGCTTTATGACAGAACTGGCCATCAGGATTCTCCCCCTTCTTAAAAACAACCTCTGCTGTGTTTCCACACGCAATGACGTTATCAATGTATTGCAACTGTTCTGGAGCCTCACCCTTTCCCAATTCAGTCTGGATGAGTGCATGGCAAATAGTGGGATCTTGGACTCAGTATGAACTTGGACCGGTTCATACTGAAGTTCCAGCATGTGCTTCACAGAAGCACTGAGTGGTGAGGTGACTTTGTCCAGGCCATGATAGTCCACTGTCAGTCTCCCCTCTCCATTGGACTTAGATAGTGGACATATGGGGCTATTAAAGGGTGAGCGAGTCTTACTGACCACTCCCTGGCTCTCCAGTTCACAAATCATCTCATGGATGAGGGTCACAGAGTCCAGTTGGTGTGGTATTGTTGATGATGTACTGTTGTGGTAGTGATTGGTACCTGTTGTTCTTTGACCCTCAGTAGTCCCACAGCAGAAGGGTCCTTTGAGAGACCAGGCAAGGTATTCAGTTGTCTAATTTCCTCTGTTGTTGCTGTCATTGTATTAATTGAAGCGATGGGACTACAATTGGGCTAAAATTATTTATTGCTCAAATAAACATTAGTCTCAGAGGTCATAAGATTTACAAGAGTAAGCAGTCGGCCATAGTTCAAGATGGTCACAAGTTTTTCGTTACAAGGTAATATATAACTTTCTGATCTAATGGGCAGTTGCTACAGAGTTTATTTTGCTTTTTTGACTTATCAATACAATTACATTTCTGCATTATAAACCCTTCACAATCTTATCGAATCAGTTTCTTATTTACTTAAGGCATATTCTTACTTACAATTATAGAAACATAAGTTTATGATTTTTCTGTTCAATGTCTGTGTATGTGTACCTTGCTTTCACATCAAACTAGGCTTCTTCTAAGTCTGCAAATTAAATCCTCTTGTGTCTGTGGAAGTTTCAGTTTTTCTGTTTCCCACACTCTGTCTCCACAGCAGCTCTCCCAAGAGCCCAATGATGCCTTTTGACTCCTCAAAATAGCCTCTCCTGAGTTAATCTATGCCAAGGGTGCATGGGGTCTCTGGGCCAATCAGAATGGGGTGATTTTGCCATTCATTCCCAGTCAGGCTCACCTCAGGATCCAGTACTGTCATCTGTTGGGATCCCTGTCACTCCAGAAATAGAGATAAATTCTGCCCCTACAGATCTTGATGGCATCAGGGTACATTGTGTGCCAGTGTAAAAACTAAAGCCTTATTACTCTGTGGGTCTGATGTGCCAGGCCATGGGATCCACACAGTCCAATAAATCTGATTCTCCCTTTCTTCCACATGGCTTGTAGGCAGGGCCCCTGTAGTTCTCGTCATGGTAGTCATTGCTCAGTTCTTGAAAACATGAACTGGAGATCCCTTCAAGAGGATCAGAAATACATTCAGCTCTTCCATTCTGCCTGAAGACTTGCCCACTGGAAACTGGATTATCCTTGAAGAATTTCCTTTGGTGGTTGTTCTTCCTCTCTATTCATGTACCCCTGCTGTTAGGGCAGAGGTGGGTTTTCCACCCCACTTTCTCATGTCCTATTTGTGATCATGCAGGTAAAACTGCAGGTTACCTCGTGGTGTGGTGTGTACCCCTCTCTCCAGCAGAGGGGTACATGCTCCCAACAGTAGAGATTCTGCTCCATACTGGCAGGGGCGTGGGACATTTTCTCTCTAGGTTGCTTGAGTCTTTCAAGTCAGTCTTCAGTCTTGTTCAGTCTTTTCACAGCCGAGGCACAGGTTGGTAGGGAGGAAAAAAGAACTTTGTATTGTCAAAGTCAGGTAATCACCTGAAGCAGTGTTTCTTCTTCTTTCATTGACATCAGGGCCAAAGGGTTGGCATACAATGATGGCACACTCCATAGAAACTTCTGCCACATGGATTGTGTACATTGGACCTGATCTGGATCTACAGGGGCCTGTTTGTTGTTTGAATCTCTATAGATTGCCTCCAGCACAGCTAATTCTTTCAGGCCCTGGATACCTTTCTCCATGGCAATCCACTTGTCTCGGTGCACTGTCAGATCATCCATGAGAGAATACTGTCCCCCCATGCTTGACAGATGTTGCCTTCAGAGGCTGAGAGTTTCTGTCCTCTTTTCAATCCCCTTGCCAATGCCTACATCCTAGAACAGGGATCCCAATTGCCTGGCTTCACTACCATCTAGTTTCATATTGCATGTGAATATTGATTGAATTGCATATTGACTGAATTGCATATTCCAGCATCAGAACAGGCAGGTCA
>VXAX01003152.1:0-40000 GCA_013399835.1 Leptocoma aspasia
CAAACCAAAAAACAAACCAAAACACCAGAAATCTTCGCGAATATTTACCAAAAAAAAGTGAGTTTTGTATGCTCAACGCCACTTTAAATCGTCACTGCTCGTGTTTCAGAGAACCAGGCTCCTGCTGCAGGCGCCGGGCCACGCAGACCGAAGCGGTGCTGTACCAAAGCCGGGCTCGGCCGTGCCGGAGCGGGGCTCGGGCTGCGGGGCTCGGGCTGCGGGGCTCGGGCTGCGGGGCTCGGGCTGCGGGGCTCGGCTGCGGGGCTCGGGCTGCGGGGCTCGGGCTGCGGGCTCGCACACGGGCCGGGCAGCGCCGCTCTGCGGGAAATGCGGCTCGGCTCTGCCGCTCTCCTCTGCCTCTCAGAGCTTGGGGGATGCGCTTCCCATTTGCTCCTGCTCGCTCACTGAGGCTGTTAGGAGGCAGTTAAAAAAAAAAATAATGAATACTGTTAAATATGTATTAGTAACTTGTTGTTAACAATAAGAGCTAATGGGTGGACATTTCCAAGCAGTTAATGATTGGCCAGAGGAGACGACTGGGGTCCTTAACGCAGTCAGTCATTAAATGTGAAGCAATACCCATGCTTTCACCCACTATCGCTATTTGCATCTTCCCTTCTTCCCTTACATCTCCAGCTTTCTGCACTCTATTTGATTTTCTATTTTATTTTCTTTTCTTATGTGCCTGCCCTATTCCCAGCCCTTAGTAACTGGCACAGAAAATCTCCACTCCCAATAGGCTGTGTGGTTTCCAATAAATTATGCTTGTATTGCTGATTAAATGAAGATTATTACTATTAAATATTAAAACGAAGACTTTATCCACATTTTAGCAATCACAGATGAAAAAACTAAGACCAGTGTAATCCATTTATTGGTTTATAGTGGAAAAGTCCTACAGGGAGTGTCACAATTCCCTGTGCTGTCCCTGAGTGCATTTTGCATTAAGACTTGTGATTCAGCTGAAAGACATAAAAAAATCACACACAGTCAGACAGATCCCTCCTGGCTACACATCTGAGAAGGCTCAGGAGCATAAGGTCGACACACAGAAACTTATGCTCACAAAATGAGCCCAGGACCACCTCTTTCAAATGTTAGTATGCAAAGATTTTCAAGGTCTGGAGGTTTTGACCAAACCACACCACTCTTGGGGGATCTGTTCTCTCTCTCCCTTCCCTTCCCTCCTTTCTTCCTCCTACTAACCATGCCCACAAAAGTAATGAAAGTTAAAGGACAGCAAACTACTTCATGGAATTATGATTTAAGTAAAGAAGCTGTTTGTCTTGTTCCAGGTGTTTGATCCTGAAGTTGTTCAGCCATGAAAAGCAGCTCTTTGATGCCAGAGTAATCTCTGGTGTTATTATAGACTGACTTGTCACTAATAGTTACCTTTTTTGAGTAATACCTTTTTCCATTTTTTTATCCGTTGTTTCTGAGCTCTGCTGCTTAGTTCTAACTTGAAGACAGTCACAGTGCATTTTCTTAATTACATTAACTCTATTTGCATAATGAAAATGTTCTATCAGATTTCATGCAAACTGCTGCTTATTGTTGGACTTCTTTTTATACTTCTAAAATGATCATTTTAAATAATGAGAACACTGCTCTTACTTTCTTTTTAGGTTCTTTGCTATGCATTTTCAACTATGACCTAGAACTATCCTAGAATGTCTGCTAACAGATAAATCAGTATGTTAGTTATGGATGTATTTATACACTTCCATAACACAAGCCATTCTTATTTTTAAAGTCCATTCCTTTGGAAATCAATCTCAAAAGAAAGGTTGGATGGTAGACTGCAATTTGTCAAAACTGCGTAAAGAAACCAAAGGAAGCAAGCAATGGTATTCCAGGTAAACATAATTTCTTAAGAATGTAGACGAAACATGAACACACAAAGTTTGGGAAAGAGTAATCTAGTGTTTCATTTAGTAATTTAAAAATACTTTTTCTTTAGATGATAATAAAGCACTGGAAGTGGACAGAGTATTCAACTACTGATGCCTTTCACCTTTTCTTTAGTTCAGAGCAATAATAATTACTAAAGCAGGAATCACTGAATCTCACAACTTTCTGTGTTTTGTAAGCTTTTCATAAAAAATTAATTTTACAAGTTTGTATTATTCGAAGAGATTTAATGAAGGTTTTGACTAAACAACTGCTTCTTTATAGCCTGTATTCCTGTCATTAACTATTACCATTACTGATGTAAGAGGCTCCTCACTTTTCCCCTAATTGGACAACACTAAAGGTAATAATGAAGGAGAAAATGAAGTTGCCGAAGTCTTGTAAAGGAATCTTTAAGTCCCTTTTGGAGGGGAACAATTCATAGACCAGGAAGAGCAAGGACAAGGGAGAGTGGCCAGACCATTTTAGGACTTCTAAATACTCCTGCAGCTACTTGGCTCAGAGTTTGCCCACATCTGCTTTACATCATTGGAAGACTTTTTGGCTAGCATAATTTAAGAAGTAAACTTCCTTGATCATAATCACACAAAAGAATTATTTGGGGTGGTTGCATATGCAGTTTAGAAAACCTGACGGTGCTCCTGTCACTCACGGGGACAGCCAGCACTCTCCTGCTCAAGAGCCCTCACTGCCAAGTGTCCGACACATCAGTAACTTCACTCTGCCTGCTTTCATTTTGAGACTGAGTATCTCTGTTTGAGTCATATCTGTAAGGCACAGCAGAGTCAGGACTTCCTTGTGGTAGGTGCTTTTCAGAGAGATCGCTCCCTGCTGCCTCAGTGAAAGGAGCTTACGTGTGGGATGAGTGGCTACACCTCCAACTCACGGCCTCTGTCCTTCTGCTGACCCCTGGCTCTGCTGCTCCTTCTTCCCTATTCTGTTCCCGACCTCTTTTCACAATTGCCCATCTTCCTCTGCAGATGGTCTCTCTGCTGTTCTCTCACCTAATATGGATTTTGATTTGTCACCGGGAAAAAAAAAAAAAAAAAAAGACAACCAAGAGAAGGAAGGTTGGTTGTGAACTCCACATTTATGGTCCCTGAACAGAAACTCTACCTGCATGAAAATCAAACAGGGAAGGGAATAAAACATGGTGATTTTGAGACCAGATTTTCTCTGACTCCCTGAGAAGCCCAGAAGTCAGGAAGTCACTGTCAGCTCCCTGTTTCTGTGTTTCAGTCTTATTTTCAGCACAGGTTAGAAATTTTTGTCACTACTTTTGGCTCTTATTCGCCTTTCCTGGAGAGGGAAGCATATGGGAATGCTTGACAGAGCTTAAGATTCTGCAGTCCTGAGGTAGTGAATACTATTACAACGTCAAGCAGCCCTGAAAGTGCTCCAGCTTCTTCCCAAGGACAGCCCCAAATCTCCTTACAATCTGCCCGGGCTGTTCTCAGCAACGCTCTGCAAGACCCCGGGTTTTTGCCCCGGAGATTTGCAGGGTGTTAAAAAAGAGCAGCGCTCTGTGTGGCTAAGCAGTGTTGAAGTGAGACCATGCAACGACAAACACAACGTGAGCTGAAGTCGGAGGCAGGAGCAGTCCTCCCTCCCCCTCAAACCGTGACTGTGCTTCGGTATCACTACAGATACATTATCTTATTTACAGAATTACAAACTAACGATAGGGTATGAAAATGCAAAGCGCTGTGCTAACCTGGAGTCTCTCAGTTTCCTCCTTTGGTACATTTGTCTCATAATAAGAGGGATGTTTTTTGTCTGTGAATAATAAACACTTTGAGCTTGAATTAATTCAAATATTTCTCTCCTATCTCACTTGGTAAAATAATAGGGATATTCCAGGCTATCTCCTGTTGCCCATTAATGTTGTGTATATAAATAAGCCAGGTTATCTTTTTCTTGTGAGAAATATTTTATCTAACAGGCTCTTGTCTAGTGGTTCCAGTACTCTACCACTCTAAATTAGGACACTTTATCTTAAGGCTTCATAATCTTACGAGACTATAATTGGAAAGTTTATAAAAAAAATCCTGCTTTGTAAGCTTGGCAGCTGAGATAGAAAGAGGGAATGAGAAGGGCTACAGCAGAATTACACCATCACTGCTAGCCTGACTCCGCTTGACAGAGCCGTTTAATATTTTGACAAGACAAAATATAAAGCAGCATTTTATTCTGTAGAGACTTCACTAGACACAAGCATGGAAGTGCTTGTGATCAATAAAGTTTGCGGTGGAGAGTGATTTATTTACAGCAGGGTATTATGTAGAGAAAGAGCTGTGATATTTCCACAGGCTTTGACGGCATAATGGGCCCCTCTCAATCCTTACATGGAAGGGTTAGATTGTCATGGTTGCTCAGGCAGTATTCAAAACGTTATCTGATCAGCCTTAAAGACTTCAGAACGAGACAGATGATTAGTTACCCTAAACGATTCTCATCATGCAGAAATTGATGATTTAATATAGTCAATGACAGACGATTCCATTTGTACTAGATAAAGTGTCTGCGGTTTGTATCAATCATAATAGAGTTATTATTGAGCATAAAAGAAAAGCATGTTTAATATCATTAATTCCAGATATGTCGCTTTCCACATCTGGCATTCATCCATAGAGCAGAACCACTCCAGGCTATCATTCCTGCCTGTGTGCTGGTGACTCCAGTGTTTTTTGTAATTTCAAAATGTTTTTCAGCACCTCCAGCTAGGTGCAATAACAGTTTACAGATTACCTATGTCATCACATTTTGACAAACTTCTCAATCTGATGTGACCTTCATCTTTAGCCATCTGCTTGCCTTTGTTTCTGCCCTTTTTTTTTTTTTTTTTTATAAACCTCTGCAGCTTAAAGCTGTAGTGGTTTGTTCCATATTCTTCTAGGTCAACATTTCACCTGTGTAAATCCAGAAACAGAGACTGAAATGTACAGACAGTAACCCGGGTTCAAGTTTCAAGGTAGCTGACACTGGGTAAACCTCCCAGGTAGATGTTTTCATCACTTAGTATCAAATGCTTTTTAACTGTTAATTGTTATCAACAATCTCTGCATAAAAATCAGCATCCAAAAAATATCTTACGTGCAGCCAGTCCTTCTGCAGAACCTTTTTGTTTTTCAATTTCTGGAACATGTGGGGAAGAGTCTGGACGTTTCTAAAACCAAATCATAAATACCTATGAGTGACTGAGCAGGAACCATGCTGAAAATGCAGCTCAATCCACTACCTGCGCAATTCATGCATTCAGCCATGGAACCCCACCACATACGCCAGAGAATCCAAACACGTGTGCCACTGCTGTCCAGGAGGGAGACTAAAATCCCAGAACACTGCTGCATCTATGTACAGATATTTTTTACTCCCTATTTTCCTGAGTCCTAGTTAAAACTTCAGAGATAGGGTTTTGGATATTTGTTCACTCAGATGAACAATTGCATGGTTTTAAGTGATAAATGCTCAAAAAAAAAAAAATCAGAGTTATAAAAGAGTGTGAATAAGCTTGTTTTAAAACACTGAGTCCAAGATTTTCTGTTATATTATTCAAATAAGAAAATTGGCAAGGCGTTCTTTTATATGCCATCATAGGGGCCTCCTCACCTTTTTTCCCCTTCTCACATGGGTGTTTTATACCAGTGGGGAGAACAGTCCAAATGAGTTGGCCAGCTGCCAGTTCAAACAGCAGGAAGTTTACTGATACTGGAAGCTTTATTTATTTTGTGTTTTATTTTGGAAGGCGGACTAAAGAAGGCTGGTAGCATTTCAGGGGCAAAGAGCTGTCCTGCATTTCAGGCTCTGCCATCAACCAAACGTTGTAACATCTCCTATCCTGCAGAGTTCAATTTATAGATCAAATCCGCTATTTACCTCCTCCTCTCTACTGTCACTCCTTCAATAGAAACAACAAGAAAACGAAACTATCTGAGTAACTACTACTGTATATTCAAGTATTGTAACCGTGGGAGGGAAGGAATGGTGACTACTGCGTAGGTAGTGCAAATTAATTGGTAATTCTGTGCAGAACGAGAGGCAGAAAGTTAGGCACAGCCCTAAACTGACCTCAAGGCCCAGATAAGGCAGTTACCAAGATCAGTTAATATTAATTATTAATTTATTGTTGTGCTCTCTTAGTTACTGATGTTTCCTTCAGTGGTGAAGCCATTTTTTCCAGTAGGGAAGAGTTTGTGGCTGCTAATCCCCAGTCCTCCCCTTTCAGGTGCCGCCCATTCTGTTCTGCACATCATGGCTCATGGAACCAGACTCATGAAAGGATGCTGTGTTACCACCAGACCTCTCAGCTCCTCTGCCTGGCTCATTTTGGTGATCTGGTTTGCAGAACCACCCCTGAAACTGTTCCTCCAGAGCAGCCAAGAGAGAAAGGAGCTGCCCTGATCAGGTGAGAATAAGCAGCCAAGGGAAGTGAGGGATGTCCTAGGAAGGCATGGCTGGCAGGGGACATGCTCCAGCAGTTCCATCATCCACAACACCACTTCTCAGGGACTTTAGGCAAAGACTTTCAGCCTCAGCCAAGATTGTTTACACATCTAAGACAGAAGTCATCCCTAGGAAACTACCAACAGTTGCTAACCTTAACATTATCCACCCAGTGACCCAAATTTCTGAATAGAGATGAAACGGGTACAATTTTGGTCAACCACTTGAAAAAAAAGGTAACAGGTATCAAGGATGAGACAAGGAGTAATCATTACCTAATTTTGGTTAGTGCTTTTCACATTAAAAATTCTTTCATTGTGAAAATAAGATGAAAATTTAAGTATTCAATACAGGAAGCTATAAATATAAAATATAGGTGCAGAATATAGCAGATGGCTTAAAGCAGTAATGATAAATCACCACAATAACTCAAGTTCACTCGACAGCTGAAACTGCCAGAGCAGAGTAACAGGTGACTGCTTCCTCAGTATCATTAAAGATTTTAGTACAGTTATTTCTTGCTGCAAATAAGTATATGCATATGTGCATTTGTATGTACATATGAGAATGTAAGTGTAAACGAGAGGAACGGCTACCAGTGAGCTATAAAAATAAAGAGAGCATATTTCCAGCTCTTCAGGAAAGCCCTGAAAGAAGAAAAAAAATTTATTTTCCTCTAAATCTGCTTACTGGAAATTACCACTATCTCAGAGGACACCTACCTTTGGGCTTCAATTTCTAGCACAAGACAAGGGGGAAGATGGCTGGTTTGACAGGTGTCAGATTATGTTAGCATGCTCTCACATATTCTCTAGGAATCATCTCATGGCAAATCTATCCACCATCTTTTGAAGGAAAAACAAAAATAAACTTCATAAAACCTGAAAGAAAAAAATCATTCAAATTATTCTCCAGCATACAAAAACTTCCTATTGAAGGAAATTACTATTGGCAAAACTAAAAATAAATGAACTCTAAAGGAAGATTTAGGAAGAGATGGAAGAAAGAGATATCCTGGATCACAGCAGTGAATATATAGGTAGAGATTTTTAAAGAAGACTGAATTACTATCTGAATAAGATTTCTAGTCTTAAGAATTAAAAGGTTCAGAAAAACCTCTTGAAATCAAAAATATTAGCGGGTACTGACAGAGCCATATAAAATGCAGAAGGTGAAATTTTCTGTATTGTTAGGCAATAAAAAAAAAAAGAGTAATGACTGCTTTAAGTGGGCAAGGCTTAGAAAAAGAGCTATAATATAAACTGAAGAGTGGGCCAAGAGGAGGTACAGGCACTGGACACTGTCCTCTGGTGTGTATATCTGGTATACTCCCCCACTCAGCTGGCCATGCCTTGGCCACAGTAGAATGCAGCTTTTGACTCCTGCAGAGGGACAGAGATCCAGTCTCCTCCACCATTGTTTCCTGCTCAGGTGGAAGTAGGATCTGCGAGGACAGCATACTGCTGTTGGCAGTCACAGCTGGTCCCCAGACCAGCGACCTTACATTTCCCCTTGCTTTGTCCCTGCCTCGCTTTGCCTGATACCTTGTACTCCCTGACTCTCCAGAAGAGCTGTCTTCTGCATCCCTCTGATTCTTCTCTTGAGCACTAGATTTCTATACCTCTTTAGTATTTCCAACTCTCTCCCAGAGTTTTACCCCACTCCCTAAATATAAAGCAGTAACTCCATTCACAGGGCCAGTCTCTGGAGCTACTGAAACAATGGGAAGTGGCAGGCAGGCAGCCACATGGGCAGTTCCATTTCTGCACGTGGGTCCTGGTGGGATCAGCCCTTGTGGGATCAGGGACCACAGCTCAGCATCAGCCCTCTTATAAGGTGTGCAGAATGGCTTCCTCACTGCACACAGGACAATCCTCCAGTGGAATATAAAACTATATAGAAGTTTAAAATAAGCAATGATAAGAGTGATGAGAATTGTTGTACAATACTGGTGGGGACTGAGGGATGTCAAAGACACCTTGGGAAGATGCTGGTGAGAAAAAAACATATGACAGCTTTAGCTGGATGGGTACCAGCAGTAGAGTTTCTCACAAATGCATTCAGGGGAGCAGTGGAGCCCAGGCCCTGGAAAAGCTGGATTCCTTAGCCTGACAGAGCCTAGCTTCCCCTCTTGCCAATTTAGCAAAAAAACAAACAAACAAACAAACAAACAAAAAAACCCCTCTTTTCTCACTAGTTCTGTAAGCCAGCTGTGATTTACATCTCCTTGTCCAAAACCATGATTTTCCCATGAAAATCAATCTCTTTTCAGTTTCAGACCTGTCTCCAAAACCTCAAGACATTTGGTTAAAGTGACATTTCAGCCACTTTCTTTCAGCAAAAGTGACACTGAGCACCATAGCAGAGAAACTGAGAGAGGGCTGTATGGAGACAGGTAAGAAAATCAAACTCAAGAACCAGTGCTGTGTGGAGCCACTTAAAGTCAAGACATATATTTTACTTCTCACCTTTCAAGAAAATACATGTCTTTTGTGTCCACTCTTTAGGGTTAATTAGCAAAGCGAAACCTTGGGGACAGGAAAGAAAGAGACAACAGGTTATTACAGACCTCACTGTTGTCCTGAGTCATTCTTCCTCCTCTCCATACAGTGAATTAGCTCTTTGTAGAAGAATTGAGTTCAAGTCTTAAGACATAGTGAATTACTACTCTAACTTGCCAGTGTCAGCTCTGTTTCAAACCACTGTTAATCATTTAGTTTTGTGTGTTTTACGAAGTTGAGACAGATATTTCTAAATGTATTGTGGGGCACATGGGGGTACATCTTACATACTTACATATGTATTTCAATAAATCCATAGTTATTAAAATTCATCTATAAGAAACTGTGTTTGAGTTCCAATCCATCTTGTGATCAACACCATCCAGTAATTTTGTCCTTTTTCTTTTCTTTTTTATGCAGTCGTCCATTAAGTTAAAATTCTGTCAAAATAGTGAAGTTGATGTAATTCCTCGTAATCAAAGCAGTTACTTTGAGTTTTAGTTTGCTATAATTGTACTGCTATGGACTTTGAACACTCTAAAATATGGCGGGAGGGGGGGTTGTATGGTGTTGCAGCCCCAGCAAGCATCACCACAAGTCTCTGTGGCCTTTCCATAGCTTCCCTGCACCTGTCATATTATCATCTTTCCAGTTGATCTTATAAAGAGTTTATATTTGCACCCTGCCAGTTTGATACTATTTTTCTTTTTCTGAACTTGATGTTTGATGCCTCAGCATAACTGAAGGCAAATCCACCCACTGTATCATGCAAAGCAGAAGTGCTCTTTCCCCCACCCCTTGGTTTTGCACAGCTTCCCTAAGCCCTGGGTTTTCTCCTGAAGATTTTCACTCTTAGCAGTCCATTTTCTGTTCCCTCCAGGAGGGATTGTGCTGTGTATTTTCCACAACTGGATATTTTGCCCTTAAAATATGCACATTTCTAACAGCTTGTTTTTCTTTAAGAGCTAAAAGCATAGGATCATCTTCCCCTGGCTCTCTCTCGCTGGATGCCCAACAAGGAAGGAGTGGGCTCACAAGGATTATCACAGGAAATAAACCTGCAAATGGACAGGGCAGAGATGAAAACAAATCAATGTGTAAGTGCATAAGATGGACCTGAATGATGCTGTTGGTAGGATACCTTTGGAAGTGTGGGTTTGTACTGCAGTGAACTTCAGAAAGTCTTCCTGGCTTGGTCAGTCATTCCCAACACGAGGAATAATACCCGTAGCTTGCAGAGAAACAACTTGCAGAGAAATCTACTCATATTAAGAAAAATGTAAACAAAGTTGATTGATTCAGAGCTCATATCCTGATCTGGAGATACTGCAACTGGCAAATTATCTCTCTGAGAATATAGATAAAATCCCCAGTTTGTTCCAGTCTGCAGGGTCTTCCTTACAGGGATCAGTTAAAGCAAATCTCATTAGAAGGGGTCATTTCCCATTCCTGCACAGTCCTAGGTTTCCCGTGAGCTCCACATTCCTGGGGCCTGGCATATGGGAGGAGAGGTTTTTGCCACATTTTTGGACAGCATTCTCCTAAAATCACAACCTAGGACTCGGACCTCACATACTAGCATGACCTTTGGCCAATATGATATGCATACATTCATGTCCATATAGAACAAAAGCTCAGTAAAAATATATGGAGGTGTCCAGTTAGTATTGGGTATATAGTATATCAGGCTTTTAGTTGTCCCTTCCCTTCATATGATTAGATCTTTTCCACATAAAAATGCACTAGAATACCTATTACAGGCAAGGCTGTGAAAAATCAAACACCTTTGATCAAACTTGTTGGAAATGAAACCAAAGAAAGAGAATCTTACAGCCCACATTATATAAACAGATAACAAAGTATAAATGAGTGTATTTGCTGCCACCCTACTTTGCAGCACACGCAGTGTACACCTACCACACAATAACATACATTACTGAATAATAAATCACACTTTGATCCAAATAACCCAAAGCATTTTACAAACACTAATTAAAATTTGAAATATCTCTCTGAGGTACTTAAACAACAATGTATATAATTTGTAGGTGGGAAAAGTGAGCCAAGGGAAGGTTAAATTAACTCACTCAGGATGGGAAGGGGAATCAGTGTAAAATCAGGAAGATATGTATCTGTATCCCACTCCTCTGTACAAACTAAGGGCATGTGTCCTTGAGTCTGCAGAGTGAGTGTTATAGTAAATTTAGAAAGGTTGTCCAGAAGATTACTAGTCAGAGTACATTTAATTACTATGAATTCTAAGCATCTTGTTTCATACTATGTAGGCGCTATCATACCACTGTTTCCCAGTATTGCAAGACCCTTAATGGAAAAAGCAATCCCTGCTCATCATATAAACCACTTCTGGATCTGACTCAGTGACAACTGGATCCAGCCACATGAGTTCTCCTGAGATGACCACTAATTGGTCCTTCATGGCAAGTATTGCTGCCTCCAGGAATTTGCATTGCATCACACAGAAACATAAAAACTGTGAAATAATTACAGAAGAGCTACAGGGAGAGAGTGTTGCCACAAGCAATGCTCTGGCCTCTCCTCCTGGGCTGTGTCATGCTCTTCTCAAGCAGCAGCAGGGCCAGCAGGGGCGGCTGCCCCGCCAGCAGGAGCTCCCAATCCCTTCCACTGCACAGGGGCATCACTGATGAGTTCCCCCATCCTCCCCCATCCCCCTTCTGGGGATTAACATTTTGCCTAATTGTAACTCTACCTGCCCCCATGAAATTATCTGAATTGCAAAATAACCAAATAAAAGCAAAAAATTACCATACTTATTTTCTAGATTTATTTTTCCCCCTGTTAGCAGGGGTCATTCCTCAGCACCAAGCAGGGGTGTAGGAGAGAAGCAGGAGGCAGAACTCTGTGTGTGGAGGAGTGGCCCCTTCGATATACAGTTTTCCACAAGAATTGTTCACAAAACTTGTGCAGCACTGGAGGCAGCTTTGTGACATTCCTGGGGTATTTAACATTATTGATCTTTTTTGACAAATGAGTAATGTAACACGTTCATTACCATTAATCATCCTTTTTCTAATTCAGGTAAACAAGGGGTAGTTTGGTTCATGGTCAGCTAATATCTATTTTCGTAATTATTTTTACAAGGACCTTGTTTGATGAAATTCAAATATGTATTTATTTGGAAGAAAAATATTGATGTTCTTTTCATTTTAGCAAAGTATTCCACAAAGGATCAACTTTCCTAGCTATGCTATTAAAGAAACAAAAACCAAACACGCTATCGTGTCTTAGAACTACATTTTAAAACTGGGTCTGCTGGTTTTGGCTCTATTAGCATGGAAGTCGACAGTTAGCTTCACAACAATGCTGGGTGGAGAAGAATCAGATTCCCATCCCCTTGCTTGCCTTTGGCAGCTGGGTTGTTATTAGACGTGATTAAAACCCCCACATGTTCCCATCGTATGAACAATCAGCCCATGAGCTGCCCAGTGCAAATGCTGCTCCCAGAAGGTCCTGCTTTGCTCAGCAGGTATTTGCTTGGGGTGTGAACTGAGAGCATCACATGGGCTGTCTGTGGCACTGCTTTTGCCTGCTTTTCCCACCAGGAAGGAATGTAGGTAGGATCCCCTACCCTTTCCCAAACTCATCAGCATCCCTTAGCCCCAGGATGTCAACCACCCTGCAGGGGACAAAGAAGCATGAAGAGTCAGATTTCCCCAACATATCCTTCCTGTTGTGATATATTTCAATAATATTAAAGATACCTCTTTGTTATCTGCTCCAAATCTCTCTAGTTAGAACTGTCAAGAGTTGGTAAATGTACTTCTCAGTTTGCTTTAGCTGGCTCCTTCAGAAACCCTTCATCTGCTCATGCTGACTTTGCTGCCTTTTCACACTTTTTTCAGTCCTGATACTGGGCCTGTTCTCACTGGTTTTTAAACACAGACTTTTTAAACCAGATTTTGAGCTGGGCTATTTCTTTTTCCTGGTAACTGTAGGCAGGAGCAGTGCAAGCCTAAGCCCAGTGTTTCCAGCCCTGCTGCTGCTCTGCTCTCCCAGGACTCTGGAGCCTCTGCTAAGAGCTGTGATGCCGCAGCATGAGCGGTATTTCCCCTGCCCTGCCTTTCTAATGCTTGTGGCAGCTCTATTTTTAGAAGGGATAAAGGTGATACTGCTATTTCCCCTTATTATTACTATTTCAGTGCTCTGATGCTGTTCTACATGTACAGTACTGACAGGCTGATCACAGAATAATTTATAAATACAGATGTAAAGCACATTTATTTCTCCTAATGAACATACCAATAGTGCTTTCACAGTGATAACTCTGTTTCCTGAAACCAACAAACCCTGAAATAATATTGACAGGACCAATTGCTTGAAACTTGTTAGAAACAGTTTATATTGAAGACACAAGAAGGCACAATAGGAATCCTGTAAGGCAAATTACTCCACAGAGGATAAAAGGTATGAAAAAAATCTCACTTATATTTTAAAAACACAGCTTCAATAATTTATGATGTCATTTAAAAGACTGAATAGAGATAAATATTGAGATTTTTATGGAATAAAAAGGAATTATTCCTAAAATATGCCATTAACTAATACAGAACTGTCATTTCATTTTTAACAGCCTCAGTTTCCAATAATTGCAATACCAAGCCCTAAGAATGTTTTTTATTAGAGTTCAACAAAATTCTCACTTATGCCTTTGAATGCAAAAGAAAAGGTGAAATCAGTATTTCAAAAAATCCTGATTATAGTGGAACCATTGTAAAAAATCCACTTTTAACATAAATTCAGTTAGTTAAGGTGTCTATTAATAAATATGTGATGCAGTCTCATACTGTTTTCTGGTATAAAGGTTTTTAGGGTACATGATGAAGGTCTCCTCCACTGCCTCATCTCTTTTTAGTATCTGATTTTACACCACACAGATAGTGGTATAAGAATGAGAAAAAGCAGCTTACTGCTACTTCTTGGGCTCTCGAGTGTCTGATGACTGATTCAGAGAGAAAGAAGTTTAAAAGTGAATCATTTCAGAGGGGAAAAAAGCTAATAGATGATAGCTCTGAACTGGATCAGCTAGGTAAGAAATAAAACTGGAGTTTCACCAAGTTTCAGATACCTCCAAGAAGACAATGTCAGAGGAGTTTCAGACATATTGCCTTGAATTTGAAATTAGAAAGAGAATGACTGAGTAGTAAATCACAGAATTTGATGGAAACTGAGGCAATGTAAAAAGGAACTTGACATCTCAAATAGTCAGGGGACTAATAAGGATTGATATGGAGAAGCTGTCCCTGACAGCTGAACTGGTCCACATGGGTGGACTGGAAGAAATGGAGGCCACACAACTCCTCTCCTTTTCCTGCCTGTTGTATTTGGAACATCACATTTTGCTGGTCCAATTCAGTTAAGGCGAAAACCAGAAAGAAGGACCCCATGTCGTGAAACTGCACTTAGAAAATGCTTTTGGTCTTGTGTCTTTTAATCCACAGCACTAAGGGTCTTTGGTCTTTAGGCACAAATGTGTAACTTTACAACAACAGAATTCATCTAAGAAGATAAGGTGGCTGGACAATACTTTTACTTTTCCTACTTTTAAAACATGGCAAAATAAGGAAGAAAAGAGCATGACTCTCTCTTCCACCTCTGCTAATCAACACAAAACCAAATGATTCCAGTTGGGTATTTTAACACTTCTGCTGATATACTTTCTTCATCTGATGTTACCATTGACTGCTTTTTCCATTGTCATTAATACCTGCTTATGATTGTAGACAGGTAAATAACTGCTGCACAGCATAGTCACTCTCTTACATGCTTATCCTCTAGAGACCTTAGTTTTATTTGCAGCAGCTCTCTGTCTTTTCACAAAGCAAAGGATTGTATAGATAGCATAAAGCTATAGAAGAAATTCAGATATATGGTATTGTCTGCTAAAACATTTCCTGATTGTCTTAGGCTACCTGCTGGCTCCATTACATCCTTTCAAAAATAAGAAATCAAAGACTAGGAAAATGTTCTCAGCTTTGTAGTGCTCATTGTGGGCTTCTCTGCAGCTTCATAGAAACTACAACATGTTAGCAGTTCCTATCGCTGACCTTCCCTGTATTTTTTGCAGCTTCAGCTTGAAGTTTCCTTGCTTTGATATAAATCATTGCAACACTGCATCACCATGGAGCAAAATCACACTACACAGGGTAGCAGGGGAAGCTGATAACTGGACTTTGGCTGATCATGATTCTTTGCCTTAATATAGGGAAGTACCTTGAAACTTAAAACTCCCCAGTATAGGACCGTCAGGTTTGAACAGCTTATCAAGTTATCATTTTTATAATAAGTGGTAACATGCTAGTAACCATGATAGGCTTGTAAGAATACAAACAAATTCTGTTTGCAAAAAAAATTAATTGAAAATTGTATGTATTGATGTGTTCTCCTATCCTTCTTATGCTTTCTGTTTTTAACGGAGCTGATCCAAACGTCTCAGGGTTGTTTAGAAAGCAACTTTAGAGATTGCTGGGGTCATGTGTATGTTCTTCAGTGCTTGTTTTGCATATAGGGTGCTGCCCAAGTGTGCATGGTAATTTCAACAGTTTACAGTCTATTTATTTAATATTCCTGAAGAAAGAAACTTTAAATGAAGAACAGGATTACATGCCTGACAAGTTTCCTCCACAGGCTACAACTCACTTTGGTATTACTGTGGCTAATAATACCAATTCTGCAGTCTGCAGAAGCCAGACTTCCAAACCCCAGTCTTGCTTGTATGAATTTGTAATAATGATATGCAGCCTATGACAGCCTCTTTTTCAGATTTGCTTTTCCAAGCAGCCCTGCTGAAATTAAAATTGCAACCCAGATCAATTTCTGCAGGGAAATTGAAACAAAAAGAAAATAATTAATAAAGGAAAATTTCTTATACATAATCATTTATACTCCTAAAACTTACACCGTTGATTGCTGACCTCTGAAAGGTGGAGAAAGTACCCGTCCCCTGAGTAGATACTCAGAGCATAGATTTTGTCTACTGTGACTTGGTATTCAAATAGCAGAGTTTTTTTCTTCCCACACAATAATTCTCACGTGTGTTAACCAGTGAAGAGAGAAAATTGGATGTATTGTGTATCATGAAAAAAAGACGTAGTGTAGACTGAAGAGAAGGCATAAGTATTCAAAATATTCAAAGATTTAAAAGATTTTTAAACATTTCTCTGATTTCTCTTTTGTTAGTTTATATTTGTGCCTGTGAAGACAAACTTTGCACTAGTTTCTAAGATGATAAAACTTCTATGTGGTGCAAGGAAGCTCAGTTTGAACAATAATGAGCAGTCACTAGCTCTTTCCAGCAAGTTAAGAGTTATTTTAGATACTTACAATCACCAGAAAAGCTCAACAATCAGTAGCAGAAAACTTCTGAATTTTTAGCCAAGATCTCTATCTAGTAGGAAAAGTGTACCTGAAGGCTGCTGTTACTCAAAATTACATTTGGACACATAGGCAGGTGCCATTACCACTGAAAACAGTGAAATAAGCTCTCCAACCAATTTGCTGGGTTAGAAAATTGACATTACTTTATTAGCGGCACTGGATGCATGGAGAATTCTCCTCAAAGCATGCATGCCCAGTAGCCTAAAAGACCAGGTTACAGTCCTCAAACTAATACATATTCATCACATTTCCTGAATATATGCATTTATGCTAATTGTTTCCATGGACTTACTCTGGTATGGTTCTGGATCTTCTGATGAATCTTTTCCCCTTGAGAGTACCTCAAATATGTGGTCAGGTCATAATGTACTTCTCTTATCATTCTTTGTTCTGACACACGATTCTTGTTCTCAAAACTGAAGATATCTGCTAGTACATATTAATCACTAAAATAAGTAAACAAGGAAATATTAGCTGGCACTAGACTTATTAGTGTTAGAAGTAGGGAGTTAAAACAAGGCCATGTAAATCTCAGGTTTGTTTGTAATAAACACTGTATGGTACAAAACTAAGTGTTAACTGAGAATATAGGGATCATACACTATTGAGCTAAAGTTAAAAGAATTTTTCCAACATCTTCCCTTACTGCTGCTCAGACCCCTTCTTAAAAAATTTGACTTGCTCGGTAACACCATTAGACAGAGGTTCTGTACCTTGAGTACAGAATCTCTACTGACCTTAGAAATTCTTGCAAGCAACTAGACTTTTACCTTCTACAAGCTATTGACAAATGCTTTCACATAAAGTTCTGTGGACTGTGATAAGACTATGTCACAGTATGTCGTGCAGTAATTTCCTCCAGATCACACGTGTCTAATTGCAACTCTGAATAAATTTCAGAACAGGATTGTGTAGTTATTAGTCTCCATACTCCTGGCACACGTGTGGGTCCATGTCAGAAAGGTGAGCCACTGGGCTTGGCATCATATGAGTCAAGGGAAAAGAAAACAAATCTTACGAAGGAAAGATCATTCAGTGACCCTCTCTGCTTAATGTTTTCAGCAGAAAAGTCATTGTGGTCCACATGCACAAAGGACAAGACAGGTTTTGAGTCAAATTCCAAATTCCATGCTTATAAATTCTCCTCCCCTGACACCCCCCAAAACACTTAGACACAAACAAAGCTTGGTAGGGGAAAACGCCTTCAGCAATTACCTAGGGAGACAAAATTCAAATGAGAAGTGGGAAACTTAGTTTAGATGAGTACAGATTCGCACCTAGTGACACCGGTGACAAATGTAACCACCCAGAGAGGTGAAAACCTCAGGTGTCCAAGCAGACACAATCAGCATCAAAAGCCCAAGTTTCATTTGCTGCCGGGGCTGAGCCGAGCTGTAGGGGACACCTACTCATTGCAGAATTGTTTTGATTTCCTCCTTCCTTTTCCCACTCCTCTGTAAGAGCACTTTGCTCATTCAGGCCAGATCTGATCGCATTTTCTCCTATTCTCCCACCTCTTTTGGCTTCTGGGCATCTTTAATATGCACAACAAAGTGTCAGTTTCATTACCAGCAATCTGTATTCAAGGATATAAAATTTGTGTAAATTCCACAGCATTGAACAGTGTTTCCATTTAACCTGAATGAAATTCAAGTGCAAATGAGGTGTTAGTCATTCATGAATAGAACCCATAATGTGTAGACATGTTTTTTTAAGGTGAATTTAGTACCAAGCAAAAAGGTGCCAAATTGACAACACTGAAAACTGAAGTCCTCTATGGATTTTTGTAAAAGGGATGATCAGGGAAGGCAAGCCACACTACTGCTTATAAGTGCTGACAACTTGCACAAGGGATGGAAAGATAATTCAAACATAATGTCCCTTTAAGGCTTCACTCTCTGTAGAGGGAGTATTAGTCCCTACACAAATCTAGTGGGTTTTGTGACACAAAAATTTCAGGGTATGGAAGACTGAGCAATGCAGAGCTCTAAACCATTTCACTTAAGGCAGTCTGTAATGAGATCTAATCAACTTTGAACACCTAGGGGTGAAATTCCCCCTCCTTTCCATAGATTTGTTATACTCCCAGGATGGTCTCCAATTTGTTATTGTTAAACATGTGATGTCATCCCCAAGTAACTAAAATGACTGGAAGTGCTAGAAATAAGTATCAGAGAAAAGGCTGAAACAGTACTTTCATCTTGAAAATACCCAAGATTTGCTTTTAAAACAAATACATAATCCTGCAATGTAAATGCCAGATGACACCCAGCCGATGCATAGGTACTGACTGACCACAGAAAGATCTTTCACTCAATAAATAATTGAATATGGCAAATCCCATCCTGCAGTTTCTCACTTGTAAAGCGCAGGCTGTAACTACCCTTGTTCAACCTGATTTGACTTCTAGGAAGAAGGGGTTGTAGACAAGAGCAACAGATTTTCTTTAAATATCTTCTATACTACCTACATCAAGGCAAAACAGTTCTGCATTTACAAAATATAGGGTATTGAGGACAATGACTGACTGCCAAGAATTGCAGGGAGGGACCCTACAAGGCTGCATGCCTGGTCAATGTCATGGCAGATGAATTTGCCTATGAATAAAGAAAGGCTACACACACTGGAAAAACTCTAAACTTCAAATTTGTGCAAATAGGTTCTGAACTGACAATTGTGATTCAACAGTAAGAATATACTATAGATCCAAGAGAGAATTAGGTCAGTGCTCATTATCAGTCAAAGCAGCAAATAAACTATTAAGAATTTTTAGGAAGGAATAGAAATAGAACAGAAGAAAACACTGCCTTTGAAAAAATCTATGACTCACCTGCATTTTTAATACTTCTGCAGTTCTGGTCTCTTTTCAGGAGGATATGGTTAAACGAAAAAAGGCCAGTAAGGATAATGTATATCAGTGCAAAGGACTGAGTATGCAAGAACACCTCAGCTTGAAAAAGTAAACTGAGAGTGAATGCACAAGTCTATCCATGAGCAGTTAGGAAAGAGTGAAAGGACATTGATTCCCACAGCATCAGTTCACCGATTCTCAGAAACGTAGGGAGCAAGAAATAAAATCCCATTCAAGAAGGAAAGTTTGAGCATGAGTGAGCAAACTTGTGTAACTCACTGCAGAGGTCACAAGGGAGAATTGGGACAACACACAGAGAAGAATTCTGTGGAGTTTACTGCAACAAACATCCAGCTCAGGAAATACCCTGGGCTGAAAACTGTTGGAAGTGGAGAGTAGAAGAGGTAGCAACATACTGCCTTTGTCTGACTGGACATCCACTGTCAGAAGCAGGTCACTGGACTAGATGAACCAGTAGGACCATTCCTATGTTCTTATGTTGCTGGCTTTACCTCACAGCACGTAGCTATAGATTTCCAATAGCTGAGCACAGATAACATAAAGCTATAAACCAGGCAGCCCTGCTGGCACTGACTGTGATATCTGTCCATTCAACCCTGTGATGCTTCTTCAGCGAGCCTTGACACGTACCCACACAGAAATACAAGCACGTGCACGTGAGCATGTGTGTGTACTGGGGTGAGCAGAGGAGGGGTAACCCACAACTTCACCCCCATGCAGCTGGTCACAAGTGATCTGACTCATTCCCATTTACTCTTGTTGCTGTGGATTAGCGTGAACAGAGGCAGGAAAAGGTTTCAGACTGGAACACGGCCAAACAAGAACAGGAGACTGTGAAGAAGAGAAAGTCTTTAGCAGCCCAGGCTGGCACGTCTCAGTAAAAGCCACAGAACCTCTGGGACAGTCATCTTCAAAATGTGAATTTACCATCAACACCGTTTGCCAAAAAAGCAGCACTGCTGTCTTGGAGCACACACACAGGCACAGTGCTCCAAGCCTCACTTCCAAAGTACACTGCTACCTAAAAAACCAAGTCTCAAGCTTCCTTTACCTCATCAATCCATGCACTTCAAGAATGTCATGTTACTCCAAGGATTATTTTTTGTAAGATATACATTTTTAAAAATATAAATCTCCCTTAAACATCCACTCATTTCCCTGGCTTTTCCTCTTCCTAAGCACTCCCTCCTTTGCATAACTCTAAGGGCTGTTGAGTGATAGGCAGAGCAACTGTCATTTTAAAAATAACATACCTTGACACACATGTTCACAGACGCCATGGAGTTCCTCATGAATTCACACGTCATCTTTGCATGTGTGCTCTGATTCTCCACAAGGATAAAGATGGCAAAAAATTGCCCAAGACTCCCTGGGATTCCTCCTGCTCCTGTGGACGGCAGAATGAGATAGGGAAGAATTACCACTGCCTTCCGAAGTGGCCAAAAACATAACTTTTATACAGAGATTAACAAACCTCTGCAATTGCAGCAGAATGACACTGCTGGTAACTGTCACAACTGTCCCAAGGTAAGCACTGCAAGACTGCACACCGCATTTGCATTGTCTCTGATTCTTACTATTTTCTACAGAGGTAGTTCAGTAAAACTGAACTTCACAGAAACCTTAAGTCATATGCATGTTAAAATACAGTAAGTTATATTCGTGGTAAAATGTTATTATGAAAATGCATTTTATCAGCTTACAGTATTTCAGTTCCTCTGGCTTGACAATATGACAGAATCATTATGTTCAGCATAACTAAACATTAAAGTTTGATTGTCCAAAAATTGTAAGCCTCCAAATTTGCTTTGAAATCACGTAATTTTGAAGCATTGAGGTTATTTTGTCATTTCTACCTGTTGAGCAGAGCCTGAGAGAGAGTAAATACAGGTGCTTGATCTGCCCAGCCACTGGGGTTTGTCTGCTCTGCAGCACCAGCTAATTCCTTTGGGGACTGAAGGCCTTACAGTGTTGCCAAAATTTTTTAACTGCAATAACAGCTGTGTGTCAGAGTAGTTTTCAAAGGTTCTAAATAAACACTTATGCTTCCCAAAAATCAGGGGAGACCAGATCCATAGGTAGCCTTTTTTACTATGGTATGCCTTTTGTCAGTTTAGAAAAGACAGGACTTTGCTTACACTTACTGTTTCAATACCTTGTCATCCATAACTCTCTTCACTTTCTCATCACTACAAGTTTTCCATATCCAGCACAAACTCTCTCTGGATCCTTTGCTAATGCTTTGAATTAATTTTTAAATTAGTTCTTCCCTGCCCCTTGTTTAAATTTTAGGTGAGGATGGAGAGTTGATTGCGGCTAGTACTAAAGGCAAGAATAAAAACTTTGTGTGACCATTTGGAACTCTCACCCAATTATCATAATCATACTTTCTAATTTTTTTTAATAAAACTAAAAATCCATATCTAAACAAAAGCTTTATTCCTCTATCAGAAATGAAACTTTATTCATAGTTATTAACCATTATAGCAGACATACCCCTTATATAAATATCTATAAAGTAATGAGTCTTTCCTGGAATAAGATGCATATTAATTAGATCCTACAGCACTTGAGAGACTTTGGTTCAATTCCCACCAGTAAGGTCAGGAAATGCATCCACAGTAGTTAGCAGCTAGTTTCAAAATCTCAATGCACCGAGCATGATGGGGTCATTCAGTGGAGCAGATACCCCAAGGGAAGGGTAAAACAAGAGCCAGGGATTATTTCACAGCACTGAACTGGTACACTGCGGGAGTGATGGACTTTCCTTTCAGAACAGAAAAGCTTACCAGCATACTGTCCTTGTGGCCCATTCTCATTATGAAGACTGTAGCATGTGAAGCAACTAATTGGATGATATGGGCTGGAAAAAGCAAAGGAGATTGTGTGTGCATATGTGTGTGTGTGGTGGGAGACACCAATCCAGGAGGACAACGCTACCACAGCCACACTGACCCTGCACAGCCAGACACAGGACAAGGCAAACCCCAGGGCTGGGCAGAACGAGCAGCTGCATTTACTGCCACTACCTGTTCAGCAGGTAGACATGACAAAATAACCTCCCAGCCCTGGAAGTGTTCAAAAGGAATGTGGATATGGCACTTGGGGACATGGCTTAGCAGTGAGCATGGTGGTGGCTGGGCTAATGGTTGGCATTGATGATCTTAGAGATCTTTTCCAACCTTAATGATTGTACGATCTCCACAAGATTTTGAAGCTCCAGTGCTGAGCAAGGTAAAATAATGCAAAAAAGCCTTCTATCCACTTGAATTTTAAATTCAGAGGATGATGCACTATTATGGGAAGATGCATTAAATATCTCATCTTTACCCATGGACTGCTAATGAACCAGGCTCTAAACACTAGAAGGCTTTGTCCAGAATATGGATTTTACATGAGAACGCAATTTTTTGAACACCTCCATGCTATCAAGAGAGATTTGCTGGTTTTTTAATATATACTTCTGTTATTCTATCTGTTGTGACAAAGGAAACAGATAGGAATATGCTCTGTAATCTTTGAATTTTGCTCTTTTTCCATTTTGAATTACAGCATGTACATGGAGTGGAGGTAAAGTATTTTTATACTAGATTTTAGAAAGTTTAAAGAATCAATAATTTTTTTTTATGGAAGACAGAATTCTCTTGAGGTGCTCATGGATGCAAAGACTGGAGAGAAAAATGGCTTATCAGGCTAAAAGTAAAATTATTATTTATGTCAATAGGAAAAATTCTCTGGTAACTTTTCACTACATAAGTAATTGTCATAGAAAAAATGTTAAGTGAATGAGCAGTCTTAATGTTTAATATTACAAAAAATATACTAGAAATGACAGAACTGGGGAGAGATCTTTCCTCATGGGAAAGCTACTCCATTACACCACTCCTTATAGAGGTGCTACGCTTTCCTCTGAAGCATCTGGTGCTGACTGCATTTGGAGACAGAATACCAGGGTACTGTGACCTTTGGTCTGCTCTGGTATGGCAGTTCCTCTGCTCTTAGGTTGCAGGCTACACTAGCATATCATTTGGATGGATTCCATGTTGCATATCTATACAAATAATTTATAGGCAAATGGTTTAGCAGAAATTTTAGAAAAAAATAATATTTGATCTTGCAGGCAGTAGATAAAATTTTTTAAATTGTAATCACAATCATGCAGATTATATTCTCCAGGACAAATATATTCTCTAGTGGCTGTTTCACGATGTGTGTATGGCACATACACGTGGTGTATTACACTAGCTCTTCCACTACACTTACTGAAAATGAATAAAAGGAAGAGGAATCCACACTTCAAGGGGGGAAGAGCATAAGTAACACACAGCATATTTTTTTTTTCATATGCATCTTACGTTTCTTGCTGCTGTTCCAGTCCTAAATACCTCCATGCCTCTGAGGGTGAGGGGTTATGGGGATTCAGGAAGTTTTCTCCTCAGTCCTACCAGTGAGAGCAATCAGCTTGAGGTCGAGTCTCGGGGTCCTGTGAGTCAACAACTGGTTATACAGCTGGCACTGACAGAAGGGCTGTGACTTTTACAACCATGGGATCCTCCTGAAGGACTAAGGATTTCTAGGAGCAGATAGGATCCACTCAATCAAATGGGGCAAAAGAATCTCCACCAACAGGCAAAAGTTCAAGGGACCTGATGGGATGCACCCACAAGTTCTGAAGGACCCATCCTGATAGCAGCAAGCCCACTCTCTATTCTCTTTGAAAGGTCACTGGCAGTTCCCAGGACTTGAAGAAAGCAAGTGTCACTCCTATCTTTAAGACAGAAGAAGGAGAATCCAGTGAACAACAGGACAGCCTCAACTTGATCTCCAAGTAAAGGTGAGGGAACAAATAGTCCCAGAAACAAGTTGAATATAAGCAAAAAATCATCCATTGCAGAAAAGGCAATCCCCAACACTACAGGCTGCATTAGGAACATTGCCAGCAGGTTGAGCAATGTGATCCTTCACCCCTACTCACACCTGGTGAGAAATATCTGGGGTTGTTAGGTCCAGCCCTGGCCTTCCCAGTACAAGAAAGATGGATATAGTGATTTAATGAAATTTTCAACCTGGGGGCCTTATCAATGTGTATAAATACCTGGCTTGTGGGAGTAATAGAGAAAATGGAACCAAACTCTTTTCAGTGGTATTTGATGGAAGGAGGAGAAACAAAAGATATCAACTGAAATACAGGAAATTCCATCTAAACATAGGAAAACACAGATTAGTCAAACCTGGATGAGCTCAGATGGTCAGAGATAATTACACCAAGGTTGAAGGTCTGATTCCCACACAGGCCATTCACTTAAGACTTGGATGATCCTTCTGGATCAGACCATTCTGTGATTCTGTGAAATCTTGATATTAGCAATGGAGGTTGAACATTTTTGGAGGTTGCTCACAAAGGCTGGGGAACCACCATCTTTGGAAATACCCAAAACACAACTGTGCACAACTCCTGGCAACCTTCTCTAGGTGACCCTGCCTGCAGAAGGGAGGACTAAGTGGTCTCCAGAGATCCACCAACCTCAGCCATTGTGGGATACTGTAAATTACAGTCCACCCGAAAGATTCCTCCCCAGCAGTTGCACAAAGATTTCTCTTTCTTCAGGATATAAGTTGCAGCACAGAAGCACAGAACCTGTTCCATGCCTTTACTGCTATCACAGCCATCCCGTGTTATTTTAAAGTTGATCCCCTTTACCTGAGCATATTTTCCCTGCTACAGAGTCAGAGGAAAGTTACTCCAGCTTGTCCTTATGCACAAGAATATAAGAGCTCTTGATTACACTGATTCAGGCTGCGAATCACAAGGAAGATTTTCAATGTCCAGCAGTTAAACACCTTAACTATGACATTTCTGAAGTTCTATTTTTATATATGCAACAGAAAAACAAATAAAACAAAACACTTCTTTATAACTGCTCTTTATGATAATATTTGTTCAACTACAGCTTTGATGATATCACTACATGCTGCAGCATCTTCTTAGAGTTTCAGTTTTATAAGCTACACGTATTAAGTTTTCAGAAGTAGACTTCTTTATCAGGATTTTTATTCCTAATGAGAAAATAATCTACAAGCAGCGTTCTTACATCTCCCATAACCTCCTTGCTGGTAAAAGGTTTGTTTAAAATTTACTTTACAGAACAAAACACAATTCATATCTGGTTATTGTCCTAATGAAATCTATTTCTCCTCCTCATACAGCTCTTCACTGAGATGCTAAAATTTAACTCACTTGAGTTATAAATACAGTGTGAATTAATAGTCAGCATTGTTTGGAAGGTTTTTTAATTGGCCTGCAGGGAGGCCTTCTGTATATATTAAACAGATCATGTGTCTGCCTTGCAACCAAACCACCTTTACATTTGCTTTGCACACATTAAACTCAAAGCTGTTTAATGTTTTCTTAGGAGTGTTTGGGTTTATTGTTCACACTAGAAAATCACCGTTACTTTAATCAGCACAAACCAAGGTTAGTGATTGGTCCTTAGTGATGTCATTCTAGAGTCATAATGCCCCTCAAATAAATAGGTTTGGCTGTTCTTCTTATTTTTATTTATAAATTCTGTTTCATAACAGCAGTAAGATGCTCCAGGCCATGCACTTCTTGGGGATTATTGCACTTGTCAGGTGTTTAAAATCACTCAGTCCTCTGCCTGTGCCTTATAATACCACTGGAGGTATATAATCAGCCAGAAATACACTGCCTGGAGTGTCTTAATGCTTTATTATGACATATCTAAATTTCAAAATAAATTATTTATTTGGAAGCTTGGAAGTGTCATAATGATATCCAATCAATAGCTGAGAAATAAATATGAAATCAGGACAACACATCAGAAAGAGAAAGACAGAAGGTAGAAAAAAATGCCAGCTCATCAGTCATCCCAGGCCAAAACAATGTGTGTGTATGCCTATAGACACAGAGATGTGTGTACACAACCAGTGGATTTCTCTTTGTGCATAGACCTATATCTGGTGAGAACCACACAATATGTGCACTTATACACCCCTATCTGATTGCTGATATAAACCATGGAGCAACTGCATCGAGTTAATATCACAAATTGAAAACATAAGTGGGCTAAGCAGATGTTAATAACTAGACCTCTTATTAAATAAAAATTTAGAACATTCTGTACTTAGTCAGTTAAGTCATTCCATATTTAAGAACCAGCTTCTGTGTTTCATGGAAAAGAAGCCTAGCTACATCAGTTGACATTACAAATTGCATATCACATCATTATCATTACAATCACTACACTACACACATTATTCAAAATTGAAGGTTAAAAGCAAAACAGAATAAAACAATGTCATTTTCTAAAAAACCCCAAAACTCCAAAATGCAAACAAACTAACAAATAATTGTACAACAACTAGAGGAATTTAATACTCTGGGGTTTAAATTTTTAAATTAAATTCCAATTTGTAAATTATTATGTGGAAATAAGGAACTCTACTTAGGCAATTGTGCTAAATAACAGTGCAAACCCTGCAGGGGACCAAATTATCTTTCAGTGAGGGAATATGAAAAGTTTTTTGGAAAAGGGCCAGTTTTAGGTAGGGGGTGTTTAAAGCCTTGGGAGTTACTGTAGCAATAGAAAAGATTAATAATTTGCACATGTGAGACTCCTGGCAAGCAGGACGCAGCTGTAAAGAATTAACCCCTCCTGAGAGACATAAAAACATGGAGCAGCTGAGAAGAAAAGGGTGAGGGGAGAATGCAAAAGTATGCAGAGTACAGATGTCCAAGAAGAGAAAAATATGTAAAGTAGGGTTGAACAATGTACTGAGATTTTTATTATTATTTGGGAGGGAAAGGGAATCTTCTTGGCAAATTGTGGGTATATGGGAAAAAATGAAATACCAGCAGAAGACAAAACTAATTCTCTTATTACTGCCTGCAAATGCAAATAATCTGAGTAAAAATCTGAAAGCTTCCAAGTCCTTATTGAAAGGATACTCTCAAAGTGATCTGGGCTAAAACCAGACCAAACTGGCTTTGTTTTGGTGTTCATGCATGCCTGCCTCTGCTCTGCGTGCTGACTCCATCATTCCTGTGTGCGGGCAGGGCGCTGGAATACACAAGGTGCTGAAGGGATTGGAGGCAGGCTCTCACATACACAGGCATTGAGCAAGCAAAGCAGATCTGAGGGTGAAGCATTGTGTGATTGTGGGTCTGTAGCTGCAGCTCCCAATATTTGTTCTTCCTGGCTGCCTACCAGAATAATTTCTCTTGTGAGGGTCCAATTTTGCAGCTGCTCAGCATGGCAGAACCGCCCCCATCCCCCAGCCAAATTCAATAGGGTGGTGCATGGGCAGCAGCATGGGTGCACTGGAGCTCAGATGATAACTCTTTCAGAGTCTGGTAGAAGGCCAAAGCAATCCAATTTTTAGGTTGTATTAGAAATCTGAGACTATTACCGTTCAAAAGGAGAAATTAGGCTTTAGAGAGGTGAAATAGGTAATCCTTCTGCTGGTTTCTGTTGCTAGGGGTTTTTTTTAATTTTCCTCTTTGGAAAAACAAATTGGTCAAAAGAATGTTGGAAGTGATCATTAACTGAGAGAAACAATGGAGATGTTTATTCAGATTAAGCCACAGAAAGCAGCATCATTTTCTATTAAATGAAAGAAATGGTCTTGAAAGTAATATATCTTTAAATGTTACATGGATTATCTAGAATCTAGATGATGGATTTATTTTCTTTTTTCCCCACTTCATGAGGATAAACATAAACAGATTACTTAGGTTTATTGCATTTAGATTTAAAAACAAGGCCCAAATTCTTATATGAGCTGAAGCAGATTCTATTCCAAAAAGAGAAAACTAGAAAGAATACACTTTTAACATAGCAACCCTTTCAGCACGGTACTTTTTGAGGAAGTACATTCAAAGGGTTCTTTGGAGGCCTCAGGAGATATAGAACCAATAGGTTCAGGAGATTAATATACCTCCTTGCTTCCCATACTTGTTCTCCAACAAACAGAGTATATTACAGCTTCTCAAGTGTTTACTGGTCCCTCAGATTTCATGACTGTCCTCTCCCTCTTCTCCTGCCACAACTCCAATCATGGTAGCCAGGCACTAGGGAAAGGTGAAGCACACAGCTACAGGTAGTGCTTTGGAAGTGGTGTAAAGCAGGCATGGAACTGCAGCATGATGCAGCCGTATACAGCACATTTTAACCTGCTCCCGTAAATAATCTGTTTTTCCTCAGGTGTTCTAGTTCACAGGGTTATCTGTCACTCACACCAATTAGGTGGGCACCAGTTCACACCAACGCTTCTGTACTGAAGCTACAATGAGTTCTGGCAGGTTCCTTTTATGTATTGCATCTTTCATATGGTCTTTTATCCCCATGTATTTAGCAATACATGTAAAACTTCACCTTACTCCCTGCACCTTGCCTTTCTCTGGTAGAAGCACATGTGACCTGCCCTGCTTCTTTTCATTAAAAAGGTTATTGCAGATGTCCTAATTCCTCACATCACTTATTTCTTTCCTCCCTCTAGTAACTTCTCCTTCTCTATCACAGAAAGCCAAAAAAACTTGATGGGGTTGCCTTCACCTTTGTTAAGGCTCAGTTTTTCACAAATCCACCTCCAATATACCAATCCCTCTTTAAATGGCAACTTCTGCATAGATCTCAGTATGGACTAAGTTATTGGGGCTGCTATAGATGAAATCTATGCAATGTAAATACAGAAAATTTCAAGTTGACTGCATTTTAACTGGAGAAATATTTTTGTGACAGAATACACACACAGCTGAATTGTATACTCATTTTTGCATTGTGCCCACCCTTGCTACAAGACGATAATAGGCTCTAAACAGATGTCCACAAATTATCCTAAATAATGAAAATGTTTTGGGGTCATTTACCTTAAACTCAGCAATCACCCAGGATACCTCCACCAGCTTCTGTCTGCAGGATAAAAAAAGAATCATATACAGGCTTTGAAATGGAATCATTTGCTCAACTATGTAAGTCAATATCATTGTCCCATCACATCTATAAACTAAAAACCCAGACTTATTCCACAAAAAAATAACTGACCTTGGTTTTACTGTACATCTATTTAAAACATGCTGAGTGTTTTTATGTCCTTTGAGTTGCCTATAGATTTATCAACCAAAGCATACAGTATCCTCTAAAATACACACACACAAACATACATGTCAGCAAAACTGAGAGTCAGACATTACTACAAGTAAAATTGGTGCTTTATTGTAAGCGTCTACTTAAAGTTATTCTTAATTCCCTGGGCTTCTACCAAATGATTTGAAGTTTCTCAAGCCTGTTAGCATTTTAGTCCCATATTTTAGAAAGTTACAGCTGAAATAATTTGTCTTCTAGGAAGAGATATCTTTGAATAAAATTTTCCAAATATCACATCTGAACATAATTGACTTCAACAAATAATACAAATCAAATTCTTCATTTAGTAAATATATAAATAAAATTCACAACTACACAACGGCAGAGACACCAATGGTTTAGTTTACTCAGCAAGCTGGCTTTCCAGCCCCCAACTATTCAAAGGCTTCCTAAACCAAAAATCCCAGAAATATTTCTAACAATTTCTGAGATTTTGTCTTTTCTTCTATGCATTAATATAATTTTCTTTAAATCCCTTGTATTTTTTGGTGTTTGTACATTCCATGGCAGTGAGTTGTGATAACGTGCCTTATAAAAAGGTAATCCTCTGTCCTTCACTTGCTTTACCTCTCTGCCCAAACTATTTCTTTGTGTGCATCCTTATTCCTGTACTGTGAACAAACCCTAGTTTATGCCTCTTCCCAGACTTATATACAGCAGCTGCTGTATATATGTATATATATGTATATGTATAGGTGTGTGTGTGTGTCTATCTGTATACAAACTGTGTATCCCCTGTTAGTGTATCAACATCCAGGGTACCATTGCAGATACACAGCTCCATCCATTAGCACCAAAACCTCTTCAAAATGTGAATTCTGTGCATATTTCAGATTTATGGGGGAAAAAAAAGCAATTCAGATAACCATGAATTTCAAATAATTTGTGCCTAAAGATACAATGACAGGATAGCCACCATGACTGTAGAGGTGAAAAAAAAGTGACCTTTTTCTGGTCAGCATTCAGCAAACCATTCAGATCTTGCAAAATGCTACACCAAAACACTACATAAAGATATGTGTTTAGGAATACTTTCTTCCAGATATGGACTGCAACACTCCAAAATCTGTGTGCGTGCTATGCCAAAAGATTGATGTGATTTGCACATCAATCTTATCCATTTACAGACTTGGGACCCAAAACACAAAAACATATTTCATTATCAAACTGTCTAACAGAAAACTGCAAATTAAGTATCTTTAAAACTGCTCAGTCAGGTAGTACAAAGGTGCTATGCTTGCAAAGGCTTCCACATAGACATTTTAATTGCATTAAATTGTGACTGAGAAATGAGGCTGGTCCTGCAGTGCATATATTATGTAAATACAAACCATTTAAACATAAAATTATGAAAAATAATGAAAATAAAGGAAATTTTTATTTTGCACCTAGGAGTGGTTCCTTTTTCAACTATGTAATAAAAGACTCATTTAAAAAATTTTAAAAATAACAAAACCGCTTTGGAAACAAGTAAAAAAAGTGTAAGGAACAATTTAACACCCTCTGGAAGAAGAAACCAGGCCATACACTAAAGATAAGTAAGTGAAGAGATACTGTCTTAGCAAAGATGAAAACAAGCATATGCTGAAATATTTCCTGGAACAGGGTCTGGTCACATCTCTGCTTGCAATTCTGATATTTTTAAAGTCATTTCTGAATAAAATCTGCAGGGATATTTCAAGAAAAAAAGAAGAAAAAAAAAAGCTAATGCTAGTTTCTGTGAATACAAAAAAGGAATTAATAGCAATACACCCAGAGTGTAATTTAACGGACAATAATTAGTTTCTATTGATATGCATTTTTTAATAAAAGCTGTAGTAGTTGTTTGTTGAAAGAGAAATATTTTACGCTTTGTATCTGAAATCCATTTCCTGCCAATGCATTTTCTTTCTGCAATATTGCAGGAGATGTTCTGTGAAACACCTTCTCTCTTTAAACCTTGATAAAACTCTTGACTCTGTCAAATATAATAAGTTTTAGACAAATGACTGTCATCTCCTTGAGCAGAAGAGTTTGAAGAGAGCACAGCAAGTGTGTTTATTTGCATTAAGCACAGGCATCAGCGTGGTGTGTGAGGAGCTCTGGTACAGCTATCTTACAGCCAGTGTGAAGAGATCTTTTCCTATGTCATGCTAAAAGACTGTAAACCTTGGTGATGTCTGTCTTATGCAATTTAACTCATTCTAATTGTTCTACAAAGAGTTCTTTTGACTTAGTAACTTCTTCAAGCCACTCTTTTCAAAAGACATATGGAAAACCCCACTCTCATGATTATTAATAATGTAGCTACTATGAGAAACTCTCAGAGTAGCAAGGAAAAAAAGCCCATAGAGACAGAACTTAATTTTATAGTGGTTGGTAGTGCTTAGTTTCATTTTCTTAAATGTTCCAGCCATTGAATAAAGAAATAACTTGAAAAAGAAATAGCATCTACAGTTTTTGAACTTGCCTTTAGCATAAAATGTTTTAATGTTTTGAGTCTATCTTTGACAACTGAAACAGACTTTACTGAATACTGGTAAGAGTTCACTTTGTAATAGAAAAGTAGTCACTCCCTGTGATCACTGTGTCTTTTTAGTATGCAGCCCAGAGGATTCAGAAAAAGATTACATTTACAATAATTAACATATATGTAAATGGAGATCATGGCTATGAATGATAAATTTTCATAGCAATTTAAACCTTGTTCAAATTAATCAACCATACAGACACTTGATTAATGAAAGGCAGCGTCACTTTAAAATGCAACATGTTAATACATATTACTGTTATCGCTGATCAAAGAATCTTTAAACATAACCAATTAAAACAAAGTTCAATCTACATTTTTTACTGGTTTAATTCCTACAGAATTATAAGAGTATTATAAAAATTTACGTATTTTATTCTCCTTCATATCTATTTACTAAATTGACTGTAGTACAGAATCACACAAGTAATTCTGCTACTTCATTAATATGATTGGATGTGAAAACTACCAGATTAGTTTTTCAATCTAAGCATATACATAATGGCTGATTGCAAAGTGGGCAAAATGCATCCAATTTCATTCTTCATTTGTAAAACCAGTAACTTGCATCTCATCTCTCCTATTTTCAATTCAATTGTCAACAGACCAGTCAGGCAGGAGCTCTGAGTGACTGATAGCAAGGGAGCTGTTTGGGAAGACTGCCTTTGTGGCACCTTCCCAACACCACCTATTTTCTAGGAACAAGCAAGGCTAGAGTGTTTTATGGCAATGGTAGATTTTTGCAGAGGTCACCCAAGCGTCTAAACAAGTTTTGCTAATTTCAGTTCTTCTCTTATATAATGATATGTGCCTTGCCATGCACCTCTGCTTCACTTCACCGGAAAATTTTATGTGTATTTTTCATAAATATATTTAGATAGTTGCAATTTCTTTATTGCTACTAATGAAAAGGCTCACTAGCTTCTAAGGTGTACAATGTTGCTCCCTTTTTCTCATGATCAGGAAAACCTAGTAAAAATATATAGCACATTTCAAATTGTTACCTTAATGAAGACTTAGATGCTGTGGTCATGAGAAGAGAATATATGTCAGGAGGACACTTAAAATGATTAGCTGACCTCTTTTTCTTTTATTCAAAATATGTCTTCAATTCTTCAACACATTACATATCAGAAAAAGCATGTCCAAATACTGAGCTTTACTGTAAATGGTAGTATTGGTACAAGAATAAGAGACAGTAAAATCAAAGTAAAAACATTACTTTTACAAAAGAAATAGAGATGACATAGAGATGAATTTGGGAAATGGATCCAGTGGCGCATATATATAAATATATATATATAAAGTATCCTTGTCTTTATGGCAGCTCCCACACATGTGAGCACTACCTGGATTTCAATATTAGGAACCAAAAAATGCAACAAAATCAGTTTACTAACCAAAGGGAGTATAATAATTGACCTGTTCCCTTCCCCTGTGGTAAAATTAGTTTCTGGTGCTAAATACAGTCCTTGGGAGAAGAAAGACCTGTGAATGTTTTACAGACACAACAATATGATAATAAAATAGTGCATTCCTGCAGACAAGCTCACAGAGATGCAGCTCACACTAGTGACCATGGTAATATGCAGTGTGCAGAGTCCCAAAGGAGTTACATTTATCTTACACACGTACATTTTGCCAGAAATCTGCCCAAAAATCCATCCATCTGTTGGAGCATTTTAAACCAGTGAAGAACTTCAAACACAGCAATCTCTCAAAAGAACCCTCTGAAAATACTCACTGTCCCAACTACAGAGAACCTCACAAAACCTCTCATGGTTTCAGCCACCTCCAGATCAAATCAGTTTGGACCACATAACTTATCCAGTATGTTGAATTTCATAGAAGATTGAGACTACATTTGCTTTACTGCTGTCTGGGCCACATCTCAGTGACCTTGAGACCAGCCCCAGGGTCAGTTTTGCCACCTCCTGATCTGCTGACATGTGCCCTGAATTGGTCCTGTGGCCCAACTTTGGCTTTTACAGGGAAACACTCATCTGTGTTCTGCACACAGCAAGGGTTTCACAGGCTGTGCAGTCAGACCCTCAGACCCCATTCCTCATCCTTGAGTCTCCATCTCTGGCTTTGCAAATGGACAGCCTGCTTGGGAAGCCTTCCCAGAGCAGCCCTGGCAGCACCTGCAGCAGCAGCTGCTGGCATTGGTAGTCAAGCTGCCTACAAGCAAAAGGACAATGGGAACAGGAGACCTAATCTCTAAAATAAATGCAGAAAAAAGCAGATTCAAAAAAAAAAAAAAAAAAGCTGTGCCTATATGAAAGAGAAGCTCTGTTGCCTTCAGGTGCTCTATGGTTGGTGGAGAAAAACCACCGTGTTAGCAGGTGCTTTGGGATAAATTATTCACGTGCAATAATTTATTTATTCACATTTTCAATATTTTTTTTGCTTTACTTTTTACATTTTTTAATACTGTGGTTTTCTACAGGTCCAGGTGTTTGACAGGTTGGAGAAGAGCTTGCAAATGCTTCACACAGCTGACCTACTGAATCTGAAGTGACTGAGAGGGAGCCCACAACAATTTCATCTGCTGTTGGTCAACACACTCCTCTGAAAGTGCTGCAGCAGATACAGCTAAGGACAGCTTTTAGACTCTGGAAAAGTACCAGAACTGCTCCTTCTCACCTCCTTGCACAGGGTGAATAGTAAGGAAGATTACGCTTCAGCTGGACTACTCTTTAAAAATTCTCTTAAATAAACATTTTAAGAAAGACAGCAATATCCTAGATATCTTACAATTGCTTTTGATTTCCTCTCCTAGTTATACACTGACATTATAATCCCTCAATCACTTCATCATCCTTGGTGTATTTGTAACTCCTCTCACCAATCTTATTCAGCCATTTGATTTGGAAAGGGAGCACTTGGCTGGCAGCTGGGTTGGCTTATCTTGCACTTGGGGTTTAGGTTAAATATCTATGTTCTTGCAACTTACGACTGATTTTGTACAAACTTTTTCCCCTCACAAGTGCCAATAGAGGCTGCTGAAGGAGGAGAAAATGTTTGTTTGTTTGGGGGCGTTGGGACAAGAAGCAGAAGTTATTTTTGTTCTATTCACAGCACAAAGTATGCTCAGCTTTTAAGAAAGTGTGTGTATTTGTTGGCTTGTAATTTTCAAGCATGTGTTTTAGCAGGAAGCAGAAGTGGAGACACAGCAGTAGTGTGTGAAGGATCCATTAACTTGACTTTCTTTTTTTTTCTACCAGATTGCAATTTGCTCACTAATTGAGGAGTGGTAGTTCTGGGTAGCTGGAAAACAGAGCTGTAACCTGGCATCAATCTTCTTTTGATGGAAGTCAGAGCTGGCTATGGGCTATTTTGACACTTGACTACCTGTCACCCAGCATCGGTATCCAGCCTTACTAACCCCTGCCAGAGCTGCAACTACTTTTAGTGAAGGAGATTTTGAAGCAGAAATATTGACAAGTCATACAAGACTGGCCTAAGCCATGAAATGATGGCATTGACAACATCCTGGTTGAGTGCTACAGAAGTGCTAGGAGCATGCATTTTTAATGTCTCCTTAAGAGTAAAATATAAGCTCCAGAAATTGTTTTCGACAAATTTGGGAATATGTGTTGATATCTCAGGATCAATTTTTAGTGGGTATAGAAAGGTAAGGTCTTTGGTCAAGCAGATATATTTCCCCTGTATACCTACATTTGAAAGTCAGCAGGAGATTTCTCAACCCTGTTTTATCATTCCTTTTCTTAAGCTGAGAAAGATGTTTGAAACTCAGCTCTTACCATTGCATTTCTATATCCAAATACCAAAAAAATTGGACATGTATTTTCCCAACTGGCTTCTTATTGCATTAGACAATGCTGTGCTACTGTGTTCAATTGAATACTGATAGTTTTTACTGCACTTATATTTGCCAATTTTGTGAACACTTGGTGATGTTACTCTCCAGGTGTTGAGTTCTGCTATATGAAGACCCAAATTCAGTATCTCTCTATTAAAGTTCAATCTTTACAATAAACTTTAAAGGATATTTTCATTAGATTTCAGGGGGAAATCACATGAGTAAAGAGAGATACAAATTTAATAGATGTAAGCCTTGTTTCTCACAAGCTAAAACCGTAAATACACTGGTTGCTAACTGGATTCTGCCAGAAGGAAACATTCTGCTTTCAAAATATCTACATAAGGAAAAAGTGGCTATACAAGCTACCTAGCTTGAGGACATCACTGGCTGTGCTAAACAGGTCCTTCTCACTCAGGTTTCTCCAGCTTTGTTTGAATTAATTTTATCCTCCAAAAAGGCTAAGATTGTGACTAAAAGAGAATTATACCATGTCAGTAGCTTTAGTTTTGAGTGCTGAATGAAACACATACTTAAAGTCCTGCATTGCATTACATCATAACCACCGAACTCTTACAAAGAAAAAGTTCTAAGGGCATAAAAATAAACCCACTCATTCTCTGTGAAAAACAGAGCCAGCTATTAACGTAACCAGTGAATGTCACCCATGGACAAAGGTGCCCTGGCATGCCAACGTGAGTGCACATGGGCTGCTACAGGTCCAGCTATGGGAGCTGGCTCTTCACCTCAGCCTTCTGGAGCGGGTTCTACACCTTGGTGTCTGTGTGTTAGCCAGGAATTTTCCCACCCTGCACAAAGCCAGGTCCTGGAGCGGATGGTATTTGCATGGAGGACATTTCCTTCATGAACCTGTGATCCCCCTTGCAAGAAGTTCGGAATCAAACATAAAACCAGCAGACATTATTCTGCCTGCAGCAGAAATGTAGAGTTCAAACAGATTTGTTGAAATGTATTTAAGAATTGTGGTAAGATATTTTAGAACACTGTAGCACACATGTGTTAGCACAAACCCAGCCAATTAGGGTAAAACATTCTGGATGTTTTATTCCCGTTAACCCAAACATCAACAGGCAATCTCTTCTGGTTTATTGCTAAGATATCAGTGTTCTAGATTTCCATTTTAAGTGCTGAATGACAAAAAAAATTTGCCTAAAAATTTAGATTACAGAATGACCCTGACTAAAGTAGATTAAAATTGGAAAAGTTGCAGTTGAAAATATTATAAGAATTTGTTTTCTATAAAATGTGTTAGTGAGAAATTCATGTAAATCTATCTCTTTTTTCTGACTTTGTAAAATAAAAACAGTTAAAGCTGTGGGTTTTATATTTAAGACAAAAATCTTGAATTTAGTAAAACTTAAATTCAGTTAGGTATGACAATTCCAATTAATTTTGCTGAATATAATTCATAAGTGAAAGTATCTCTTGGAGCCTTTGCAATCCTAGACAAATTTTCCTGTCCCAAAACTTTCCTAAGAGCCACACGTTCAAATCTATCCTTTCTTTTATGGACCCACAGAATTGCTGTGACGATTGTATTCATTTAACCATTTAAGATCCTGATATATTTGCCTGTGGTTATGTGTCTATATGACTGTAGCAACTGAAAGCAGAAAAGCAGCATGTGTATCAGCCTCCCTACCTTGTGGCACCTGGGGAGAACTGGAGGGTTTTTCCCAGGCTCTCCCAGCAGCCCCAGCCAGGCACAGCCAAAGGCAGGGCAGCCCAAGAAGCAGTGGGACCAGTGAAGCTGAGGGGCCAGAAGTGGTGTTACTGACAACAAGTGGCAGTAGGAAAAATCTTCCAGGTTTGTTAGCTAGGGTATTTCACAAAGGAGGCTGACCCAGAGGTAAGGACAGCAATGAGCTCCTTAGGAGTGCCAAGACAAGGGGAGCAAGGGGAGTTCTGTACACCAGATAGGGAGCCAGGCAGAGGTACACATTCACAACACAATCTTATTAGTTTAGGATCAGGATTAAGTTTTTGATTCCAACAGAAAGGCTTGGGGATTACTAAAAATGCTGTTTACTGCTGTGACTACCTTCTCCGTTAAAGTGTTAAAACCTCTTGTTTCTCATACATTATGGAACAAAAGACCAAGCATTTAAAATACTCCCTTGTCACCAAGACCTATAAGATAAACTGCTGCCCTTCTCCTTTCCTATTAGGGCAAAAGAAAATAATATATTCTCATACAATTATACTGGAAAGGTAATCTTGTTGAAATAGTTACGAGCTATGACTTGGGAGCATCTATGCTCAATAATCATTCTTCTTTGCCAGAATATATATTTTTTTTAAGTCTCCATCATCAGGAGGTGTAAAATCCATGGTTCCCATGTGCAGGCCTTTTACCAGTTTCTCTCTCCAGTTGCATCCATACGCCTGAGGAAGAGGTTGGGATTTCTGGTATCATGTTACCCCAGCCTCTACCAAGAGGCTCTTCCACAAAGGTACTTTCATGATTACTGTTGCTAGTGGAACTGCAAAGTGTCAGAAACTGTAAAAAGGGGGTGGGGTTTTCTTTTGTTCTTTTGTTTGTTTTGAGGAAGAAAAGAAAAAAAACCTAAAAAAAGCCCACCGCAAAACTTACTCCGGGCAAATCTTTAGTTATTCTTACAATGTATAACAGGGCCCAGTCTGAACTCATATCTCAATAGATTACAATCCACATCATCTCACATTTGGCAGAAGTGCCAATTCCTCAGAGCTACAAAGAACAATATATATACTTAAGTCCATACTCACCTCAATCAGTCTGTGTCTGCGCATTCTGTGGGGGATTTAGAGGATGCACAGGTCATTGTATCTGAGAATTGAAGAGACATATTACAGTACATTATGCTGGGCTTCACCTGGACTGGACACACATGAAAGAGAATTCAGCTGCCACAGCTCCCTTTGTATCTCCGTTTTTCAAATTCTGAAAACAAGCTGAAAAGGAGAAAAGGGACTGAACTTTTTTAAACCCACAAAACTACTGAATAAAGATACAATCACAGGTTTGAATGAAGGTAAACAATGTTATCATCAAATTACAGGCAGTTTTAAACTAAATATTCTAAACGTGATATTTCCATGTTCATGGAAAATTTGTTTCCATCTACATTAATTGCATTACAGAGATTTAATGGAATGCCTAGTTAAATTGTTAGAAGAATAGGTAATATCCATATAAAAAGGAAGGAATAAAATATGGCACCTGGCAAGGTTTTAAGTTAAAAGCTTACTGTTACTTATTTTGTATTGAATTTGTACAAATGACTCAAGAAGATGTAAAATACAAATGAGAAAAAAAAAATCTTACAACAAAGGAAAAATTACAGAGTAGGATTTACCAGCCATTCAGGTTTGCATTTCAACAAAACAGCCTATATCTTGGATTTGTGTGGAACTGGTTTTGAATTTAGAAATAATATCTGCACTAGATGTATATTAGATGCAATACTAAAAGCCACCTTATTCTTCCACAGGTTTAGGCAAACCTGATTCTTCCACACCAGATCATTGCCCTTTGTGGGCACACACATGCCTCAGTCAAAACTTACTCAAACTTCTAGATATGGTCCCAGGACTGGAGGGTGATTCTGGGAAGCACTGAGAGCCATCAGCCCAAATTACTTCTATGAGAATTGCAGACAAAAGGCTCCTCATGCACTCAGGGAGCAGAGAAAAGATGAAGTTGTTCATAATAAACTCCAGTTTACTATAAGTATGAAAATGTCTACAGATAAATTTCTGAAAGCAATTTGGTGCCTTCTCTCTGAATTTAAAATGTCTCCTTCAGGAAAGCTGATCATGCAGATGAGTCATGTGCTTTTTCATAGATATAAACAAACTATTTCAATTTTCATTTTTTCAAGGTGATAAACTGGAAAGCTGGTGTGTTTAGCTGGAATGCCATAAATATATTCATGAAAGTAAAGACCCAGATCCTGTCGTTGAGGAAATGTGTTTGTGAGAAGGTGAGCAGCCACAGAGGAAGAACTCAGTAAATTCTGGTTTAAAGTTCTCATCTCTTTATTTTACTAGTTCAAGAGAAAAGGAATCACTCCTATACATACATTTAACAGTTGGTAATTACAACAGAGTAAGCTTTGACTCACAGGACTGTGTTCACTAGTGACTGGAGCTACACCATTAGCCACGTGGTGAAAGGGTTTTCACCAGACAGCGGTAGCTGCAGCAAAAGCTATTAATTTCACTTATTTTCTCACCTCGTCCTGACCTCATCCTTAATATGTTTAATACTTTTTTAAAATTTTACTTACTACCTTGTTGCCTTCCCCAACACAGTTTAGCTTGTCTTTTTCTTATGAAGGAGCTTCGTGTGAGAAT
>VXAX01003152.1:50000-99617 GCA_013399835.1 Leptocoma aspasia
GACCCATACTGCCGACATTCTACATATCACTGAGACAGGGAGGTGAAATTTTCCTGCTTTCAGTCTAATTGTCTTTGACAATTGCAGTGCCTAGTGCTACACTGCTTGTGTTGTATTTAAAAACAGGGGAAAGAGTAGAGACTTGTTCATTAAAGATGCAGTATCCCTGGTTCACAAAAATGCATCTGGCAGGTTCAAAATCGAATGTCAACCAAAGGTCCTTGCAGAGTGTGAGCTTCAGTTCATGTATTGGTTAGTCACCAGCACAGCTGGGCTTTTTTTGAATTCTGAAATACTAATATCTCCATGTTTACTAATGTGCTTCATATAAATCTGCAGACAATTAAATGACTTTTCCTTTTTTTTTTTTTTTCTTTTTTAAGTAAAGAGACAAAGCTATTTTTTGGACATGGTGTGTATGCACATATAAATATTATATACACACATGCACACATACAAGATGGAAAGGAGTTAGTGCTGTGAGGACAAGGTTAGCTTTCAGAGCTGATGATGAAAACCAACAGATACAGATTATTATACATCGGAGGGATGACTTTTCTAACAAGGGCAGAAATCAGGAGTAATTCCTTTAAGTCAAAAGGGTTATACCACCTTCAAATTGGTCTAAGTGAAAGCGTAGGAGGCCCTACAACTTTTGGTGGCCTTGTTTTGTGACAAAGTGTATCCTTCAGATCTAAGTAATAAACTTTCCCTCATGATGGAGTGCTTGAGAGAAAAATGCAGGGGGATTATAAGAACAGCCCTTTACCTGAAGTCATTTGTATTTGCAGACAGTGAAAACCCTGGTCATATCCCCAAATTTGCTTTCAATGTATTAACATCTTGATGCAGGAATTAATTTGTAACTCTTTAACTAGACAATCCCCTAAAGAAACATCCTATGAAAATCCACCTAAATATGACCTTGTACCATTTTACAGAGCACAGCCTCCAAATAGCTGGTAAAGACACCCAGATGGTGTTTGGGCTATGTATTTTAGTCAGATGGTTGATTTTCCCCTTGGTAGGTTTGTAATGCTCAAGAAAACATTTTGCCCATCTATCTGCATTTGAGTAGAACACAGACTGACTAATAGATAAATAATCCATGTGAAAGTAAATAGCCTTAAAGTAAACTGCCTTCACATTCCATTGATCAGCTCAGTCAGCAAACTTTTATATATTGTCACTAATGTTCTAAATATTTTGAAGAGAAACATGCCAGGAGTACAGAGTATTTCCATTTCTGTCTCACATAAGGTCATTATGAACTCCTCCTTGAATTGATATTGATCCTTCAGCTTGCAGGAATATTCTTCCAATTTATTTTATTTTTGTTGCTATAGGAATTGTTTACTGAAGGTAAAAAGGAAGAAAAGGAGCTGATGTAGAATGGAACCCACACATAAAAATATGACGTAAAGCACCTGCAGAGATAGGCTGACACAGCAGATGCTTTTAAACTATTTCAGGTTCCTTAAAATTCAGGGTTGTGGCAGGAAGCCCCAGCCAACCAACCAGACATTTCTGTGGCAGCAGCCTCCAGCTTTGTCCAATTGTAAAGGACAACAAACAGTTTTCTACCATGGAAATGTCTAATACCAGCAAATATTTCATCCAGAAAACACCATTAAAACATATTTTGTCTCTCTTCTCAAAACCAATCCCACCCTTTGAAAGCCGCTCAAGTCCAGGATCATGCTTCAGCCTTCCTGGATGCCCTTAGACTAGAAGGCTGCTGAGAAGGGTGAAGGACCAGCAGCCTGCCAAAACCTGCTCACTAGGGACAAAACAGGGGCTGAATGCGGGAGAAGGAAGGAAAGCAATAAGAAGGACAGGACATGGCAGGGGATTTAGCCAGCTCAGGCCTGAATTCCATCAAGGAAGTGGCCAGAAACCAAGTTTGAAGAAGGGTTGAGGTACCTCCTGTTAGCAGTTCCTGGCCAAGCTCTCACCAAATTCAACAGGCACCCTCCCAAAACTATACCAAGGACAGCTGCTGATAAGGAAAAATTTGGGTAACAATCTGGCTCTGTCTTCCTCCCCTTACAGCAGCTGTGACAGGGCAAAGTTTTGCACTTCTGCTGCCCCAAAGCTGAATTGAGACCTGGAGAACATGAGCATGTGTGTGTGGAACCTGCATCTTTCACACCATTTCAGTTTCTGCCTGCTTCTCACTTTGGTTAACATTTGAAAAATCCATTTCCCAGAGTGACTTTTTAAAGAGAATGACTTAAAGCTGGATGCCAAAGGGACTGTGTATAATTTTGTTTGCTTTTGGTTTTGCTACAGGATAAAAAGAGCAGGAAAAAACCCACTCAGTGCGTAGTTTTCATTTTACAAGCCGCAAAAAAAAAATTGTTAGGAGTATAGTTGGGAGAGTTTATCAAAACTTGTCTGAGCCTTTTAAATGAGCACAGCTCAATAGCAGATATGAAAGGCAATGTCTAAGACAGAAATTGGGCCAGCAATCTGCAACAGTGGACTTGCCAGTGCAATCAGTGTGAACCTACAGCTAATGGAGACATCAGCATCTCCCAAATATGAGGACGGTGGAATGACCGGGGTGAAGAAGCAGCCTGTGGAGGTTTGGGGAAGCAGAAAGACTGGGTCATAACAAGGATTATAGACTGTAATTGCTGTTGAAAAGAACAAGAAAAAAAAAGAAGAAAAGCAGGTGATGTACTTAAGTCTTACTTTCTATATCCTTAATGAAAGGCACTGTTTTTAAAATGGTACTTTTATGCTTAAAACATAAAGTTTTAGATAGACAAAATGTTTGCCAGGAATCCATCTTAAATTAGATTTTGGTTTATTTGCTCTGTTTTTAGCATGTTCTATCTAAATATATATATATATATCTTAAAAGAAAAATAAAGAAAAGTAATAATCAAGAGTCATAAGTTTCCAGCAATATCACAAAATCCCTCATTAGCTTTCTGAACGCTAAACGTCTCCATTGATTTAACAAAACGGACAAGGTCTGTACAATTTTTGAGAAGACAAACATGACCTAGTAACAGATTTGTATCTCTCTTCTTGGGGCTTTTCAGTGCATTTATTTTATGGTCTTGACATACATTACTTAAGAGAAACATTAAATGCCAGTGCTTTGCAACAGTTCTGTTACTGTTTCCTTAAAGTAAACAAACAAAAAAATACATTCAAAAAAGCAAGGCTGTTTTGTTCATGCGATGGCAGAGGCTCTGGGCAGCTGCAACACACACTGCTCTTGCTCAGAGATATTACCCAACATCAGTCAGCTGTCACCAAAAGAGTTGCACAGAAAGCATTAAAGGATAAAAAGAAAGGGGGGCTGGGGTGGGGGAGAACTGAGCAAAATGCCACACATGCCAGCTAGTCTTTCCAGAAGGAAGACACCAGAATATGTATATTTGGGGGAGGAAAAAGGAGGGGGGAAAGAGATACTAACACAGAGAAAAACTTGACTTCAGGGGAAAAAACAGCAGCTCTCTGAAACTTGTTTAGCAGGTTTGCATTCCTAATGTAATCTGACTTGTGTTGGTGGTGGTTTTTGCCCTATTCCTTACTTTGCTTTCCAAGAGAAACGTAACAAAACTGAGGTAGAAATAATGGTGGGCACACTCCAGCCTGAAAGATTTCTGATGGATGCTAAATGAAGATTGTATTAAGGACTATGAAGCCATACGTACACAACAAAAACTCAACTTTACAGTTTGGGAAGGGAAGTAAATGTACTTTGAGGGTTCAGTTTTGCTTTGTTATTTGTACTGTTTGTTTGGTCACAGTCCACTGCACTGCTATAAACAGCTCTGCAACCCATAGCTCTGCCAGCACCTACATTGATTCCACTCCCTACAGCTTCACCAAAATAGCCTCAAATCTACGACTAGAGCCATGCAACAAAGGCCAGCCGTCACAGCTTAAGGTAATTTGCCTCTCAGAATCCTACCAAATCTTACGTTTGACTGTTTCAGATGCTAACATAAACTGATTAAGTGGCTCTTTCATTCATCTATGCACCTTCTAAAGACTGTATCACCTTATTATCAAGGAGCAATATGCTGAAAACTCTTACAGCTTACCAACAAGAAAAATTGTTCTGCTCTGGTTTGATGTGAGAAATTGGCAAAAGAACCATTTCTGAACACTGGGAAATGCTTCTGTTTCTATTTTTAAAAACTGTAAAGCTTCAGTCATATCACGCTTTAGTTTTTTCCTGGATACATTCAAAGTAATTTTCCTTGCCATATTCCAATTGTTGAGGTAAACATACATATTTAATATAAAGTAACATTGAAGCCTAGCCTATAACTCTCAGCAGTACATAGTGCTTTCAACACATTCCTTTGAGGTACTGTACAAATCACAATCACTTTCCTGAGTTTTTGCAGACAGAACATTAAAAGAAATGAACTGCAGAAATTAAGGTCCAGATTATCATTACCCTGTTTTACCTGTTCTTAGTTTAACACCACAGAACAGACAGGATTGAGGAATACTGTTGCTCTTAGAATAGCAAAAATCTGGCTCTCTGTCGCAACACAACCGTTCATCTCTTTAGTCCAATAATGTTTGAAGTTAAAGCTCTTTATATTAGCACATGCCACCAATGTAATTGTGAGGCAAACAAAAAATAAAGCACCACTTCAGGCACTTGACAGCAACTAAATCTCAAGAACAGCAGAATGGAATCAACACACAGGGTTCATGTCCTTCTGAAATCAACCCACTTGCACCTTGCTCCTTGGTGAGTATTGTCTAGCTTGAACAGAACTGAGCATCAACATGCGCTTTCTGTCATGTGTGGCTTTTTCAGATCAGCAGCTCTTGTTTGATGCACTTTTCCTTCAAGTATACCCTGGCTCTTTAGAGGCAAGGTAAATCGTAGTCTTCCCAGTACCCTTTGCAATTTTAACACTACTGAAAAGGGTTCTCTACCCCTATGTAGCAGATTCTGTGTGTGCCAACATTCATTACATGTTTTTTAAGTAGCATCACTGACTGCAACCAAACATTTTGTTCCATTCAACGTATGTATCAAGCTCTTTTTGAGATATGCTAGGCTGTATCTTGCAGAAAGCATTTTCAAAGTCTTGATATGTAACTGGCCTCAACTGGCTGGGCATAATGGCTGAAAGGTCTGTGGCTGGCATGGCATGGAGTGGGCCCACCACGGCTTCCTGACACAAGTGAGCCACATCTAGTCCAGAAAAGCCTTCTGTGCGCTGGACAAGCAGTGCAACCTCCTTGTCATTGAGACAGTAATTGTGCTGTGAGAGCAGTTGTACTATTATCTGGTGTCTCGCTGTGCTGTCAGGAAGTGGGATTAAAAGTCGTTTCATGAAGTACCTTCGAAGAGATTCATCAATTTCTTCTGGTTTACTCGTGGCGCAAATTACTACTATTTGGTCCTCAGCAGAAGTCAGTACAGTGTCCAGCTGCATAAGGAACTCGGTTCTCATCCGACTTACTGGACTATGTTCTTCACTCACTTGAGAGGAAAGGAGCATGTCAATGTCACTAACAAAAATCACCGAGGGTTGGCGACACCTTGCCACGAGGAAGGAAGCATGGACAATTTTTTCTCCTTCCCCTAACCACTTTGTGACAAGGCCAGAGCCAGTGATTTTGAAAAACGTGGCCCCCAGCTGACTAGCTATACATCTGCCCATTAATGTTTTGCCTGTTCCCCGAGGTCCAAATAAAAGGATGCTCCGAGGTAGAGCAGTCAGTCCATTGAATGCATCTGACCTCAATACTGGCCATAAAACCTCCTCTTTAATGACGGCCTTTACTAGATCTAGGCCAGCAATGTCGCTCCAGTCCACGGGAGGTCCTTGGCTGATAATCTCATTGGTAACAAGGTCAATGAGGTGTGTGTCAGTATTCTTCAGTTGCTCGTCCACAGAGTGGTTGGATGAGGTAGCTGCACGAAGTCCCGGGCCTTGCATTGGGTGAGGGAGGAGCTGCCTGTGCTCGTCACCGTGCTCATTCATTACTGGGGAGCTGTACTTCCCAAACGAGTCACTCGATCTCGAACCCAGTGAGTTTTTAGCAGTACTATAGGATGGGGGTGTTAGAGCCCTACTGGACTGGCTACTGAATTTCCTTTGCTGTTCAGAGGACATTAGCTGCTTTGTTGGCTTAAATGCTAAGGATGATGTTTCAGCACTTCTGTCAAAACCATTCCCTCTGTTTGCATTTGAAATGCTGTTGTCTGGCATTCGATACATTGGACTCTGTGTAGATCTCTGTTGGCCATAGCTGTAATTTCCATAACTGGAGTCCATTTCTCCTTGCCCTGCCATGTAGAAAGCTTTCCTTTTGAGAGAGCTGGCTGAACTGTTGGTCAGGGCAGACGGCGCGATTGGCGTCAGACCGTGGCCCTGGTAGGAGTAGCTGGGGACAGTGGTTGGGGGCAGAGGGGTTGGAGCAGGGATTCCTGAAGGCAGGTAAGCCGAGGGTGGCGGGGCACCCCCAGGGCTGTACCCGGGGCCAACAGCAGTTTGAGGAGGATAACTGGCGGAAGGGTAGCTGTAACTGGAGAGATTGGAGGTCCCGTTGTAGCCAGGGACAAGGGCTGGTGGTGGTGGCGGTGGTGGGGGCTGTAAAAGTCCCGAGCTGTGCAAGGGGGATGGATGAGGGGATGGAAGTGCAGGTGCTGGCTGGCCACTGTAACTGGTATGCAAATATGAGCCGTTGTATCCTGTGGCATATTCCTGAGATGGGAGCCCTGAATGAAGACTGGGAACGGTGTGACTTCCACAGGTGCTGCTGGAGTAACTGGGTTCAGCCAGGTTACTGGCCACCCCAGGAGAGCTCCCGATGCTGGCTGAGACATCTGCGGGAGGGAGGGCTGCACTTACCCCAGCTTTGCTGGCGGTGATGACATCTGGGACACAGTTCATGGGATACACGCTCTCCGAGTTCAAGGATGGCTGCCAAGGCTCACTTTCATTCTTCCGACCATTCACCAGCCCTGAGGGAGCTTCAGAGTAATTGCTGAGAATGGGTCGCTCAGCCGGGCCTTCCAAAATCCCGGAATATTTTTCTGCATACTTTTTCAGAAGGTTGGAGGCGGTCAGAGCCGAGATGTCGTCGTTGGCCCAGGCGTACTGGTACGTGCGCTGCAGGTGGCCCCGGTAGGCTTCCACCTTGTGGGCTGGGGACCGGGTGGTTGAAGTGATATCGAAGTGCTGTTCTGGCCACTGGGCATGCTCCGGCGTCCACTGCATCTTCAAGCCTAGGGCAGTAGGAAACAACAAAGTTAACAGTGACCTCAGCTTTTTCCTTATGTTTTAAATGAGTTCTCAAACATACAGTCTGTGAACTTCTTCAGCTCTCTGAAACACCGTACCTAACACCACAAGTCCTTAAGGAAAGAAAAGGTAATGCCCTTAAGAAGCCGTATGGTTGGTTTCTTACAGGCACATACATGCCTAGACAAATTTTTTGCCAATTCAATAGGGGGTCAATTTTTTGTTTAAAAAAATAGGTAATGCTATAGCTCTCAAAGTAATTAAATAAAACTCAGTATATTTTAAATACTTAGAGTGAAGATTTACTGTAAACATACAAGGCATCCAACTGCTCTGTCCTCTTTCATCACTGTTTCAGTTTTATATTTTAACCAATATAAAAATATGAGACACAGCTGACAGCTCACATCTAGGATACCTCTCTTATTTGGTACTGAACACCTAGTTAGCAGAGTATAATGCACCCTGCGCAGAACAATATGACACAGACATAGCAGGTCATTCCATAATCCAACTCTCATCTAAAGTGGTCCACGACAGTTTCAAATCTGCTTCGTGGAGTGCAGCAAAGCAATCTCCCAGGCAGCGCTCTGTCGCTTTCATCACACAAAGCCTACAACTCGGTATGAATTACAACTGGCTTCTTTCTGCCTCTCAGTTCTGTTGTTGAGGGTCTGGAAAAAAAAAAACAAGCATGACTTGTCTGTCGGTCTCCTTGCTTGCTTTCTCTTCCCCCCCTCCGCTTCACAGCCTCCAGGGTACAAAGAAAGAGGGTTAAAGAAAAAAAATAAAGGAAAAAAAAAAGGATGAAGAAAAGGAAAAAGAAATCAAACCAAGTCCCTAAAAGTTCTGCGGCTTCCACAGCTAGCTATAAAAAAACCCCAAAACAAACAATACAAAACCAAAACCAAACCTATCACTAAAAAAAAAAATAAAAGAACACAAATGTCATTTTAAAGCAATTAATCTTTTAATAATGTGATGTGAATTATCCCTCCTCTTTGTAATCCACTGCAATAGGTAAGAGTAATTTACAAGTGTTAAGATAACCCCCTCCAACTTGTACCTATGCATGGTAGACACATTGCTGGGTTTTGTACAGCTGTATCAAATAGACCTCCTTAATCTCTCTCCTATTACCAAAAGTGATTTTTGCAAACAGTCTTGTGCCCTCTGGCACAGATTCCCTGATAAGGAGGAGGCCTAGTCGAAATGAAGCATCTGTGGCACTAGCTCCCCTCTGAATTACTGCAGCCTATTTTGACAGCTTCTACCCCCTCCTGTTTCTCTCCCCAACCCCTTTAGCTCTTCATTGCCTGACTCTGGCATCTGACATGGCCAGCTTAGCCTCGCTGAGCTAAACCTAACACAGCACACAGTTTGGTAACAGAATGGCATGTTTATTCCCTTCTGACTCCCTCTTCCTTGTTTGCAAAACCACTGCACTAGACACTGGAAGTTAATTAGCAGGATGATGCTGTGCTAATTGTGTTAATTTACAAGGTTTTAGTCAAAGAGAATCATGCCAGGGCTGGCACTGCTGTCATGCTTCCGACTTAATGATTAAGAAATACTGAAAACAAGGTGGGAAGGATTGCAGTAATTACACAATAAATGAATAAAGCAACAGATTCATTTGCAATTATATTTTATTGTGGTTGAACTCATTTGCATTTGGATTCTTTTTTTTCTTTTTTGGATTCATGTATTTGTAAATTACCAAATCATTTAAATTTAGGCTGAAAATGGCATAGTACCTCTAATTGAGCCTTATATTTTATTAGTGCAACTAGTCCAACTAGTACAACTAGAAAATCTCACTCACCCTTAGCATGCCATTGATTACTTGTGGATTTTTTTATTCCTGAGCATTCTCTTTCATTTTTCAAACACTTTGACAACTTGATAAAAATGTCTGTTAACAATTACACAGTTATCCTAGAAAAGCTAATTCAGAGAAGTGCTTTTGACAAATGCAGCTTTGAGACTGAGGTTTTGTCAGATTTATTTCTATCGTTTATCATTAATAGAATATTTTTTGCTAATTGTTTCTGATGTTTCAACCATTACCTTTCAGATGGAGTAAGTATATCACAAAATTGGGAGAAATTATAGATATCATATATTTAAATAATTGCATTCAAAAAATGCAGTTTTAATGAGAAACTATCAGAAGTTTACAGAAATCACACTTAGTTAAATTCTGCTGGAAATCTGAAGAACAAATCACCAAGAACCAACTGCCAGTAATCAGTATCTGAAATTATTCTAATGTCATGAGAAATATCACAAGCTCTTTCAAAAGCCGAAATTATTAATGTTCCTGTAACGTAGAACTGCATGACACCATACAAGTTCACTGCCCCATTAAAAAAAAAAAAGTCAAACAAAACCCACAAACTAACAAAACCTATCTGTGTTCTGCAATGTTTTGCTTATAAGGTTACCAAAACACTGAAAGCTTCTGTTACAAAGATGCAGAAAACTTGAGTAGGTTGATGTTTCACTAGATACTAATGAACAGATGCCATGGGAAAGACTCTTTGCAAAGAAAGCACTAAAGCAGAAGTGAAACTTTGGAAAAAGAAGGTAAAATAGACATGGATGGAGCAGAGAACCTGATAGGGCTGTATTTGTACTGTAGTTAATGAATATGCTTTTGGCACATTGTTTTTAACTGCTTCTAAAAGAAAGCCTATTCAATTTAAAGAGATAAAAGAACGCACTGGGTCAGAGCTCAACAACATCACACACTACCTACTCTGTAAGCTTTTCAAAATACCTTTAACACATACCTTACAAATTTCATCAGTTGGTCTTTTTTATTTAGAATGGATCATGTGTTTTTAAAATAAAATAATTGAATTTATAGTCACAGTGGGGAGATGTATTTCGATTGTGCAAAAATTCAATTCTTTGAATTTTATTCATCTAGATTAATTTCTTTTCCTTATTATGAGGCTGCAAAAGAATGTCAGAAAATCTAAATTATCCATTATAAGAGGAGGGAAAATCACATCATTGGCATTCTTTATTTAGAATAATTGCTAGATAGACCAGTAGTTTCACACTGTCATGCTATCTTTGCATATGCTCACTGAACAATAATTGAAAGTTTATTTATTGATGCATATTAAATACCAGTGCATTTAACAAAGGCTGTAAAGGCAGGATTAGGCTTTGATTAGATAAGCTTAAGAGAACAGGACTGTTCTCATCCCATGAAACATGAGCATTTATTCCAGCACATCGCAATCATTAGTGTTATTTGGAAGCATAGGTTAATAGTTAACCATAAGCATATTTTTTGCATTAGTAAGCAGTGAAGAAATCTGAATTTACATGAAGTCTACTGGAATGGTCTGGACTGGGGGGCACAAAGAGCCATTTCCTCAATTTGATATTAATTGAAAAAGCAGAAAACTTTCACTTGGTTTGACTTTATTTGATAATAGTCCACAAATTGTTTGACAAAAGTCAAATGTGTGATTTGGGAGAAAAAAAGAAGCAGCAGCTGTTGTATTTTTTAATTATGCAAACATTTCCCTTCCCTCTGCCCACCCTCATCTCCAAATTGCTTAATGTTTGTAGCCACTTCCTCTCCATATTTCAAATTGTATTTTATTAATTGTTTGTTTTGTTTTTTTTTTTGAGCTGATACATATTGCTGCATTTCTTTTGTTAGGAATCCAAATGCTGATATAAACATCTAAAATCAGGTAAATCAGGGCACATTTAGAGGTTGCATTTTTTTATTTAGCGTAATTTAAACTCTATAAACCATAGTCCTGCAGACAGTGTATTTGGTTAATAACTTTCTGCAAATGCAGAAGCAACACAAGGCTGAATGTATTTAAAAAAAAAAATCTTTGCTAACTTAGGAATCCTCTGAACTATCAACATTTTTGAACTGTGTAAAGTGTGCTAGTATGGGCTGTAAAAGGCAAAAGGAAAGGACTCTGTTCGTTAAGTACAGGTAGGTACTTACCAGAGAACTGCTTTTAAGTTAAATTTAATACATTATATAGAGAGGCAGTGTAGGCTATTTTAGCAGTATCTATTTTCCGTTGTCCTGACAGCCTTGCTATACATCCCTGCTCCATAATTCTTACAGTTGGATCCATCCAGATTACATTTAAAGTAATTATAGTCAACAATTTCATTATGGAATTACTTCAAACTAAGTGTTTGACCATATTTCCCCTTCTAATATTGTGCACTTAGCCTGAAAATGGAAAATCTAATACACAATACTTCATCAGTTGCACATATAATAATACCATATGGCTGAAAGACATTTACATATTCAGATATATGAATTTAAATTAAAAATAAACAAACAAACAAAAAACCCCAAACAAAAATAAAAAATTGCCAGAGTTACAAAAAACTAACATTGCAATCTGAACACAAGAAGGAACAAACAGCATCCTACACATCCTCACTGTCCAACAGGGCCTGATCCTGCTGTGAGCTCAGATGAGTTTGTGCATACAAAGAACCCCCCAGTGCTTGTGCCCTCAGTACCAGGTCAAAACTTCTCATCCCCTTACAGGATTATATCTGTCAAAAAAGATAAATAACTAGCCTTTGCTTTCAATTTAAATACAAGGGTTTCTGTTGAAAACAGGCATAGAAACATGGTCCAGAAATAGGACCATACTGGGTAATACCAAGAATTTACAGTGTCCCAACTCACCGACTTGCCTAGCAACAATGTGCTTTAGAGAAAGGATACTGGGACTTTAGCAAACCTCTCATCTATTCACACGTCTAATAAAATAATCAAACTAAAATTAAATCATATGCAGCTGTGGATTTCTAAAGGTACTGGAAGAGATTGCACTACACTTCTACAGATGTTGGTGAAAAAAACCTAGATGTCCCAGAGCTGCTGTGCACAAGGCATTAGAAGCAGGGCAGTACACTAATCTTCCCAACCAGCTACCAAAGTTTCAGCTTGGATCAGGGGCCTTCAACTGTTCCTTCAACATACCTGAGGCAAAAGAAAATAATTCTTCTCTTCTTGTGGTCCCTCTTTTCCTGCCCCACTCACCACTGCAGTGCATAGGTCCTACCTAGCACAAATCTGCAGCTTCCTTTGCAAGCATCAGGAGTCAAGCAGGTTCTTAACTTTAGGCCTGTTGTTAAATATGATCCGAGCAACTGCCTAATGCACTGTTGAGAAGGGCTGCACTGCACCGGGGGTGAAAGCAAATGGATGCTTCTGCTAAGTGTCCATAGCAGACAGGTAGGAACACACTGCTGCAAGGTAGGAAACAACTCAAAAGCCACAGCTCCAACTACCACCAACCATTTTCCCTCTAGACTTGAAAGTGCATGTAAACTTCATCACTGTTGATTGCTTACACATTTAGCCTAGGACCCCAAAAATTGTCCCTGCCCACTGAACTACTACCCTCAGCCCTGTCCCCAGTTATTCAGGACACTGAGTATTTACACGACAGACCATAATGATTTTAGCCAAGGGTTTGCTTCTTGTGGACATGCGGAGATTGGCTCTGCCAAAAGAGCTACTGACTTGAATAGGTGTTTCATTAGGAACATGTCAGTATACCTCAAACCCCTTACTTCAGTGTGGGCTGAAGGTGTTAGGACCTTGAGGATCGGGCCCTAAAGTCACATTTTAAAGTCCTTCTCAAGTATGAGGCAGAGCTAAATAAATGAGTCATGCTGTAACTGCTGTTCAAGATGTAGGACACACAGCTCCCTGGATTTGTACTAAATCTGATAATATTTTATAAGACTGTATACTGTCATATGTCCCGCAATAATAAAAAATTAATTCAAGATAAAACAATTCTTTTACACTCAATTTTTTATTAATAAGCATAATTTCAGCTGTTTGAAGATAGTGCAACTGATCTCTCTTAATTGGAAACAGGAGGGATTTTGAAGAGTGGATTGAGCTAATTATGTTTTGCAGGGAAAAAAAAAAAAGAAAGAAAATTATTCCCACATTTATTTTCTAATTACTCAGTGAAGACCTCTGCTCTAGTCCACGAGGAACTCCTTTGACGTCAAAGGACTCACTGGGAGGATGAGCTCCAACTGAGATGCCCAGCTGTACAGTCCCAACTTTGTAAGCTTTTTCCGTAAGTGGCAGCCACAAACTCACAAAAACAGGCCTGGAAAGTGCTCTCAGCATTTTCTTGGTAGGGTTCTGTTCTTCCTCTTATTATATATGCATGCCCTACACATCAGTGGGAGCAAGCTGTTGGCAGGGTATTTACAAGATGATTTCCATCTAGCAAGGATAGTGAAAGCATTTCAATCTTTAAAACAAAACACTTAAATCATGAGTAATATTGAGGATCACATATATGTCAACAGCACTTAAAGATGAAAGCGGTAAGAAAAATGCAACATATTTTATGTGAGACTGGAATGGTTAAAACTAAATTACAAAATTAAAAACTAATTCCAAACGGATCCACCCCAATTATCTAACTTAAATACTGTCAAATGATTATTCTTTTAAAATCACACTTTCACACCTTACAACAGCAAATTGCAATACATCTACAGCAAATGAGTTCTCTTCCCACAAGCCCCCTCCCTGCCATTTACATAAAGCAGCCTTTGATAGTCACGGAGACATTTCTGGCTAAACAGCCTTTAGAAGATCCATTAGCTTCAAAGGCCTGAAGAAACAGAAATAAGGAGAAATAATAGCCAAGCAAGCAAAGGGAAGCCTGTCCAGAGATGACAGTGGCGTATATTCCAGCAGAAGCAGGCTGGAGCGGAGGCCAGCCCCGCAGCCGCCCGCGGACGCGGCTGGTTGGGAGCGGAGCTGCTCCCGAGGCGCTCCCGGGACCCCCAGCGCTGCCCGCCCCGGAGGAGCTGGCTCTGTGCAGCATCAGCCCCGGACACAAAACATCCTTGCTGTGTAACCACATTGGTGCACCATCACCAGGTACCGAAAGTAAAACCATTTATGCACACGTGCCTTGGAACCCATCTACGTAGAGGACTGGTCATATTTGTGATTAAATGCAGTTTAGCTTTGAAATATTTTATTATGTCAGTTTGCCCTCACCATAGTAATTCGCTAATAATGCTTTTCTAAACCAACTAGAAAACACACTAACAAAAACAATAATTGAATTTTCTTATACTCTATTATGATGCTTCCTCTTGCCAGGATTTACATTTTTAAGCTGTTTTTGTCAAGTAGCTCTGTACAGTACAATGTCTTTAAAGCATCTAGCATGCTTTGTCAGTGCCAAATGAATAAGATAATAATAATTTCTGAGAGAATACTCAGAAAAACAATAGCTGTAAACAAATGTAAGCATAACTTACATGAAAAAAAAATTACTTTTTGCAGAACACACACTTTCAGCTAAAATGTATTTTCAAAAGATTTAATATACCACATAATCTGCAATTTATGCCCATATAAACATGAAAATCAATATAACTGCTGTAGGATAAATAGTGATTCTGAGAATTAGAATATTTACATAATAAAATATACTAATGAATGAATACAGAGCTTGGCCACTTGGCACAAGTATTTATGCATATTTGAAAATGCAAAATATTTTAGACCTGGGGTGTGATTGTGCTCCCACTGAAGTGCTTATTTCAAGGCTCAAATAAACCCAAGTGAAGCTTTTAGAAGTGCAGCAAAATGCATACTCTCTTTTTAGCAACAAAATAGCAGAAGTAGCCTTTTATTTGGTTTTTCTTCCAGAAGTGGAGTTTGAGGCACATTTACCTTGAAAGACCGCAACACAAATCCTTAAAAGCAGAGTAGACAAAATACCTTCACGCTTTATCGTGTTTCTCACATAATCAGCTGAAGCAGGTGAAACACAAAACCCTGAACTTGTTTTTTAGCAAGTAAGTGAGAGGCAAAAGAAATAAATTTTCAGCACTAGGGAGCTTGTCAGGGAACAATCAGATCTTGACCTAAATGCTTCTAGGAAAAAAAACCCTTTAATATCTAAAAATTTTAATTTTCAAATACTGGATTCTGTTATTTTTCCATTTCTGTTGCTAATCGTGTTTTAACAAATTGTTTCCTTTTACCCTTGCATTCACACTTAGAATTATTGCTTTGGTTCCTTGCCACTAATAAGGCTTTTTTAAAACTCCTTTTTCATGTATTGTAAATCCATTAAGACAATTTCCTTCTTAAGCTCACTTCCTTTTGCCAAATGAAGATCACCAGGACATACCACACGTGTCCAAAGGGACAGCAGAGCTAATGAATATGTATGTTTTATGTCACAACAGAGCACTCCCCTTGTTCTGCAGTATCGACCTTCTCTTATGTGAGTAAATAACAGGTGAGCACTTGTGCATGAGGATAAATGGGGTTAAAACTGCCATACAGGGACATACTTTATTTGAACGAAGTGGGTGCACAATAAATACAGATTTAACTGATGCTGAATTATTTTTACATCATGTTGTTCCAAAATATTAGAAAATCGCCTTGCTTTAAAACATAAGACCAAGTTAGACAGCAAGAGTTATTTAAAATATATTTCCCTTCAATTAACAGCAGCAGCACTCTGTATAAATTCCACAATAATGTAATTTTAATATATTTTTCACTCATCATATCTAAAAAAAGTAGGTATGTATTTCATAGCTTTATGTATAGCAACAAAAGGTTAATTCCAGAGATTCATCTAGCCAGCTTTATTTGCTTTACAAATACAAAAGTAAAGCTCGATTTCCATAAGTTTCAAATAATTGTAGTCAGGTTTGACCCATTAAATTCAACTAACATAAGTGAAAAAGCAAATTTATATGGGCCAGTAGCACAATGCTCCATCTTGGAACCAGGAATACTGCTTTCCTTTTAAAACACTTATTTCAAAACCTACCCTTGTAGGATAGATATGAACGGTTGCTTTACTCAGATTAGAGTACCTTTGCTAATTAGCTAAACGAGAACAAATACTGATTAAATGTATATATAGAAGTAATCTGATACTCAAGAAAAAAAAAATCCTTAACATGTGTCCACAGTATACAAAGCTTCCACAAAAATTGTTTATGTTATTTATGCTTTTTGGCAATCTGCACATTAATTTTTAATGAAATAGTAAAGAGATGTTGCGTCTCACACTTCAGTAAAAATATTCTATAACCAGGACTGGTTGACACAGTGCATTAATTCAGTGTCCTTCACTCCTGGGACCTGTGTATAATTTAGTCCAGCCTGAAGAAAATAACTTTGATCTGAAGGCTGTGGAAAAAGCTACATATGAAATGAGTTTTGGTGGGTTTAGTGTTGTTTCTTATATACAAGACGACATATGAAGATAAACTGCTTTAGAATGCTCCTGACACGGCCCAGGATTAAGAGCAGGGAGCTCTTAGCAGAGCTCATCCACTCTCTCCTTTTTTCCCATCGTACCAGACACACATCACACACATTTCTCTCTACTATAAGCATCAGAGCAGCTACTGCTGGCACACACTGCCTTTCCAAAGAGAATATCCTATGCAAAAGGATTGTATTATCAACCTGTACGCTGATTTGGTGTCTCCATTAAAAACCCCAACAAACAACGCTGTCTGTATTACAACATGGGAGATCACGTTGCTGTAAGAAGGGATGATGTTACCACATGGAACCCGAGATTTCCTTCCCAGGGTAGGGAACACCTAAGCTAAGTCATCAGAACGGTACTAATCACGTTCGTAGGGAAAAAAGAGCTCCAGCACAGCTCCTTCCCCGGCTCGGCTGTGTGAGCAGCTGACCCTTCCTTTCCTTCCTGCTCCCCCCAAAGCAGAGAAACAAGATTAAAAGCAGAAGCACAACCAAAGAACTGACATCCTAGAAAAACTAAGCTGAGATAAATCTTTCCCCCACTTAAACCTTTCAATTACTGTATTTCACAAATTCCAAAGATTCTTTCTTTCTCACTCAATAAAGTGTATCTGAATTAGCTACTGAAAAATGGAATATAGCCAATTTTTTGCATGCTCTTGGTTTGGGACTAACTGTATTATTTCCTGAGCATTTGAAAGGAACTATATAGATTGTTCAGTTGGCTTGACAAATTATCTGGGGGACGGGGAGAGGAGGAACAGGGAATTTTCTATAGACAAATATAGAAATCTCTCTCTCCCCCATTCTCTCTCTCTCTCTCTCCATTTATATATTTTAGACACACAGGCACCAAGGCACCAGCGAGAGAATGTCTCAACTGAGAAATTGAACTCTGTGTGCTGATATTTTTTCATATTCCTGAAGAGAGTGGTAAGGAAAAGAGACTAACTTGTCATATTAGATGTTGGTTCTCTTTTCACCAAAAAAAAAATAAAGTTCATCCTGCAACACGAAAAGTTAAGCCATGTCCTAAGACACACAGTATGTCATTGAGAGGGTGCATACGCAGAAAAAGAGGGCAGAAAAAAAATAACATGCTGGTTTTAAAACCCCCAAAAAAATATAGAGCCCAGCTGATAAAATGTCACATTCCTTTGCAGCTATCACACAAATTTAGCCATTTCTGTAAACAGCTTTCAAGATACAACAAAAATCTAAACCATGCAATGACTGTATCAATATCTAGCTGAGTACTGTTGATAGCTTAAATAACAATAATCTGTATTATTTTTCTGTAATTTTGTCCATAGCCTTATTGCATATGTAGTCACCTAATGATGAAATACTTTTAAAATTTGCTTCAGGGTACAGAAGTCAAGCTCCACTGATTAGCATCTCAAAGCGCACTACAGGCACACATTTGTATAGCAGAATAATAGCACTTGTGTTTGTATGCTGCTAAAAAAAACCCAACTCTCCCCCGCCTCCCCACTATTTTACTTGATGTTTGATGATGCACACTGATGAAAGTCCTCTCACAAAATATATACAACAGCTAACTGTAAGAATTTCAAAAACAAGGTAGAAAGGTAACATCACAAAAAGGAGCCAAAAAGGGGTTTTGGGGCCATACAAGATACTTAGACCCGAGGTTCATGGGCTTAACTCTTCTGTCATTTCTCTGGTTTGAAGTCAGAAGAACTACTGAAGTTTACAATTTATTGCAAAGGAGATAAATGTGTCACATTAAAATGTGTTAATTACACAAATTATATTTTATTCACCAGTGTTTGGGGCATGTGTTTAATAAAAATTCGTCACAGAAAATATTTCATTAAAATCTTGATAGAGAGTTCTGATACTCACTGCACTAGCTCAGTTTCTGATTAATTTCCTATGTCTAATTAGGTGGCATTCAAACTTTATTGAATGTGACCCTTTCTAAAATTCACTGTAAACTGACTGGACAGTGTCTGATTTCAGCCACATTCTGAGACATCAGTCCAACAAATTACTTTCAGCAGCCCTGCATCCTTCCCTGTGTGTCCCCCTTCTGCCATTTCTCCAGGCATACTTTATTACAAGGTTTTAGTTAGAAAAGTCTCCATCTAATTTTGTATTAAATAATATTAGAAAAGTGCATCTACATGGATTTAGTATTAAAAATGCTATACACTATCAACAGGAACATTAGAATCTTACTAAGTATTCAGCAATTATAAGCTTAGATTATTTTTCCTATTAACACTTCTCTTTTCATCCAGAATGTGTAAGTAGCATACAGGAATGACTTAAAGAGTGTTTAGCACTAATATAATTAAACACACTTAGCATCAAGAATTAAGTTCATAAACAAATATTCACTGAAGTATGATATCAGTAGGAATCATTTATTAAAAGTTGCTTCTACTCCAGAAAAAATAATTTTTAAAGTTAAAACAAAGACCAGATTGAATTATGAGGTACTTTGAATGCTGTGAGAGTTTTGTGATTGCATGTAAAAGATTTACAGATCTGTAAAAGATGTACAGATAACAATTGAGAGGTGCATTACACTAATCAGAGAAATGCACAGCCTCTGCAAAGCAGGTAGGAGTGAATAATTTTAATTTTCTCTCTTCTTACAGTTTTATACTATTACACAAGGGAAGCAGAGGAAACCTAAATATGACCCTATTTAGATATATTAACTGAAAAGCCTTTGTAGAATTTTTAAGCAAACAGGATTGTGCTTCCAATGCTGCCCATCTAGTTTTCGAATGTGTTAAATTGGATGGTTACTTGGACAGCTCTCTATTCATTACTGAACTGTGGAAAGGAAACACAGAGGTGGCATTTTCCTTTTAAACCATCTAATGCCTTGTAGCCAGATTCCAAAGCATCAAGGAGAGATTTCTTTTTTTTTCCCTTTTTTCTTTTTTTTTTTTTTTTGCTAGTAGACAAGCTGTCGTAATTGAAATGAAGTCTAATCAGACTCATTACTGTTTTCAGCAATTTGCACCACCAAAGATGCTTATTAGGTAACAGTGTTTAATAAACCACTCTTTAGAAAACTACCAGTAATGAGCTCTTAACAGCCAATCTTTAGCGTGAATGTAATGTGAAAAGTGTTCCTAGCACTGAATAGATTTTCACATTTAGTAGTGTCATAATTAAGCTCAAGGAATTGGTAGCTGTGATGGTAGATATTTACTGCAATTTAGACTTTCCTCCCTGTGAAAATATATTTGAAAATACTTGGGGTTCAATATTTCCAGAGGAAATTTTAAAACTGCTTAAAAGACCGTGCAAGGCTGGATTAGGTCTATGAATGATACTTAATCAGAGAGTATTTAGGGAATGTACAGAGTACTGCGAGTCTGGTATCAACTACAAAGCATGCATAAAGTTAATTCCACCTAGCTTTGTTTGACTGCTCTTCCATCTCTTAAGAATTCCTGTCATTAATATACAAATAATAACTGTTGTTGTCACCAGCTGAATAATAATGAACAAAAATGGCCAATAACAGGAGATACTTGAAAAAACACTTGTCAGTTCTTCTTCCACAGAAGCAGCTGAAAATGCTTGAGAAAAACCAGCAAATTGCTTGGTTTCAAAATAAAATTATGGATCTCTAATAAATATATATATATTTACACACACACATATATAGCTAATGTTTCTCCTACATGTTTCATATACTATCAAGTCCCGATACCTACTTAGCACCAAAACCCCCCAAATTCTTAATGTAAAGAACAACACAGCTCTGAAAATGTAATATTGTGACATATATTATTCATAAAAGACATCCACCCACAAAAGCTAAGTTTTCGTTGATAGAAGGTTCAATTTAACAAGACATACACCTTGCCACACTAGTCGCATCAATACTACTACCTAACAAATGCTGAAAGTGGCAAAAAAGAAAATAAATTGCATGTATAAACTCTAGCTAATTAAATATCCAGAGTGAATCTTGAGGAATAGCTTCTGTTCTCTCATATGATTGATTTCAGCTTGACATAATATTTAAAGTTATCAATAAGAAATGACCGAGACAACCTTTTTCTCTCCCACTAGGAGAAATACATAAGGATGCAAATGCTGTTTTGCTTACTAGAGATTCTGCTGGGCAAGGTTTGTGTTGGCCAAGACTTTGGAAAAAAGTGCACAAGCATGAGTAATCAATAATGAAACCACCAATAAAATGATGAAGATCAGTTCTCTTGGACCAAGATTTTTATATCCGAATTCCATGTCAAGAAGAGTTCCTTACTGAATGAGTGCTCTCACTGCATCCTTTGTATAACCCTAGCCCAAATTTCAGCAGCCCTAAATGCAGCCTCTAAGCCTCCGTATCTGTTTGCAGCTTTCTGAATCAATAGGACAATGAGAACTGAGACTACCAAATTAATGCCAGTTTCATTTGATTTTGTGGTATGTGCTTCTTTGCACTACAAAGTGGAAAAAGGAAAAAAATCCCAACACAACCTCACACCATTAACTCATTCCCAGATGGGTTTTTGTAGCATTAAGATCAAAATATCTGCCAGTTTCTTAAGTCTGAACTGAATTTTACTTAGATCCAACATTTTTAGTGCGGCTGCTGCTTATCCTATCATACAATTCCAAACTCTGCGTCTTTAAGTCACATACTTAGCTTCTGCTCTTTGCAAAATAACATAAGATAAAATACCATAAAATAAAATAACACAGACTCCACAACTGCTTTGGACTGCCTCCTCTTGTACTTGTGAATAATGCATTAAACTTCACATCTTTTGTGAGTGACAACCTGATGGTCCAAGATGCATAATATGCATTTTGTACTGTTGATTTTACTAAGCACAGATGCTCTGAAGCATCAATTGTTCATCAGTAAGTCCTTCAATAATATACATTATGATATTTTTTGTAGTTTAAAACTGGGGTTGACAGAAATGTAGCATCCACAGGACGTATTTTAGGCATCATTATAAAGCTATGGTTACCACCCTTTCTTATTCCTAACACAAAATTAAAGCAGGGGGGAACCTTCAGTGTACTCCCTCTGTAGCCTAAGACTACCACAAAAACAACAACAATAAGTTAGAGAATCACTCTTCTGCCTCAGACCCTCTGCATTTTATCAAGTCTACAAAATACTAGTCTGCTTACCTAAGAAGCTGACCTCAAACAATGCCTGACTTTCAACAGAAATTGAGACTTTTCCTCCTGATATCTCTAAGCCTGCTTAGCCTGATCACAAAAGTCTGATCTGACTTTTAGAGGAGTTTCCATTGAAGAACCAGAACCTACCAAATTTTACACTACACCAGGCTGATACCCTGAGATGGAGTGTCATATATACATGAGTATGGACTAGCATAAGAAACTGCAAAAGCGTAGGAAGTCAGAGAAGGAGGTGAAGCTACAGGGGCAGGTTGAACTCCAGGCAGAATTTGTCTCAAAACATTAAATTGGCTAGAAAGAGCAGCAGCATCCTATAAAAAGGACAGTGAGAAGAACCTTAACACCCATATTTAAGGTGCTGCCATCAACCAGAGCCTCCACGGTGTAGATGTTGAGGACTCACCACAGGGCCAAGCAGGAGATGACAGCTCAAGTGGGAATGTTTGCTGTCATCAAAACCAGAGTTGAGGCCTGGAGTGGCTTGTCTCAGGACAACTCCACCACAAGACAGCATAAATAGGATGAGCAGGACTCCATGTAAAATTTATTGCACCTTCTACTGTAGCATATACACTTTCTTCTCCATCAATTAAATTACAGTACTATAGCTCACCTTCTCCAACTAGGACCCAGCATCAACCACAATTTGCCCTTCAGCAAAAGGTACCATAAAAAATTGTAAGGTACCATTGAGTACAGAACACCTCAGATTTCTGTTCTCTCTTCTCTCTCTTTATGGTGATTTTCCAGTACACGAAGGGGGACTACAAGAGAGCTGGAGAGGCACTTTTTACAAGGGCATGTAGTGACAGGACAAGGGGGAATGGCTTCAAACTGCGAGAGGGCAGGTTTAGATTAGTTATTTTGGAATTAGGAAAACATTCTTTACAGCAATGGTGGTGAGGCACTAGAACAGGTTACTCAGATAATCTGTGGATGCCCCAACCCTGGAAGTTTTCAAGGCCAGGCTGGATGCACTTTGAGCAACGTGGCCCAGTGGAAGGACACAGCATGTCCATGGCAGAGAAGTTGGAACTAGGTGACTTTTAAAGTCTCTTATAACCTAAACCATTCTATAATTCTATGATTTGTTTTGGGGTTTTTTTGTTTGTTTGTTTTGTTTGGTTTTTTTTCCTTGTGTGTGTGGAGTAGAAAGCAGCTTAGATGAAATATCATATGAAATTGTTTCACTTGATGTCCTGCATGGGCTTTTTTTGCTGGCTTTTTCAAAGGAACAAACCCCACCCCCCAACCCAAAAATAAACTCAATTGTTCCAATATAAGCAATCACTTGTCCGAACAATTGCACACAAACCAACTCTGCAGACTGCCAAGGCTACTGTTCTATTATAACACATTTACAAAAGCTACATAATAGATGAGTTGCAGCAGATGAGAACATTTGTCCAACAGAACTGCAATCCTTTATCTTAAGGCACACAATATTCCCTGCATTTCAGACTGGTTTAAACATACAGACCTGCCTAGCAGTTCTTTCTTTAAAGGTAGTCTAGTGCACAACTTTCCTAACTGAAATTGCTTATGGAAATACCTCCTTATGAAATGAAGGAAGCAAAAGGAACATCACCAGGTCCTATACAATACAGCTGTAGGTTTTTCTGGGGGATGGGGGTTAATAAAGCAAATGCATGTGTAAGTGAGGAACACATTTCCAGGCTTTGGAGGGACTGGAGTAACTGCAGCAGAATCTAGCAGTCATTGTCTTTATTTTTCATTGAGTTTATTTTCTTCTTCTGCACTATAGAGCTTTTTATTTATTTTAGCACAACTCTGTATCTTTGTCATTAAACAATCAAGTTCTAATAAAAAACATAATGCAAACAGCCAGTTGTGTAATGAAAAACAACACAGGGTTGAAGGGGGGCTCCTGCCTGCTCTCAGCAGCAGATTAGCTTATGCCCTGCAGCATGAGATGGGAAGTATGTTCCTTGCCATTACAGTTCTGATTCTGTATTTGTATTTTATGTGGATTTTAAAGAGAAGAATTATAAAGCTTTGATTCAGAGAATCTCTCTCTCTTTCCACGTATACATATGTATAAATGTACACATACATTTATTTCCCCTCCCAGAGCAAAGATGATGTTTCTCTCTAGTGATGGCTCAATGTCTAGTCCAGAATTAACAAACAGAAAAATCACACAAACAGAAAAGCATCCCCATGTTTTGGACTATCCCAGTATAGACTATATCAACTGCAATCCACAATACATATCCTTTTGAGAAATTCTAAGTGACCCTTTTTTCATCAACCTTACTGCTGCACTATAGTATACTGCAATATTATTTCTGCCTAGAGAATGATATAATTTTATTTAACAAAATATGTAAAAAAATCAGTTAATTCCTTTTATACTCAAGCCATGTTAAGAGTTTGTTCACTGACAACAAGATAGGAGATCTCCAACAGACACAGATCTTTCAGATGCATCTTTCTTCCTGTATCTGACATACATGACCTCCTTCTCCCCTTTCCCATTCCTCAGTTCTTTACATGCATTTCTGCACTGTCCTCTATCTCAAACTTAAAGCTGTGCCAAATCAAGAGCAGCAGTGCTAAAGGGTGGTCAGAAAATAGGACAGCAAAGGTTTTTGAAGTGAACAAAGCAGCATCCTGTTCCTACCACCTATCAAGCTTGTTTCTGGTTTCTTCATGTACTGAAGGCCAGGTTGGGTGATTGCCACTCACTTCAGGAATTTAACTGCAGATACAGCACAGCCCTTCAACACACTCAATCCCAATGGCTTGCGAAATTCATGTGGAGAAATCCTGTCTCAGTCTGTCAGTGCACTTGCTAAGTGGTAAGTGAATACTTAACCCACCATACAGTATGTGGGGTTAGCTGCTCTGAAGATATAGTTAATATTGGGAATAAAGAGTAAAGCAGACAGCAGGAAAAAGAAAATCACATTTACGAGGACTTTAGAAACTTCAGTCCACAAAAGAGGAAAATGAGGCAGAACCTTTATACTCAAGTATTTTCTAAGTATGAAGCTAAGGTTAAGGAAAACTTAAATTTGCCCATGGCCTTCCTTTTTTTTGTTAGCTGTTTGTATTTTCTTCTCCTTTTTTTTTTAACTTCTCATGGTTTTCATTAGGCACATAATTATCTAGGCATGTTATTATGCAAAGATGTTTTCAAGAATGCATCCAAAACATTTCAAGTAAATATCCTATATTTGATTTACTAAAAATTGCCTTGAGTCCTATCCATTTTTTTTCATTCTATATATTAAACTGAGTTTGCCATGACTGAACTAAAAGGTACTTCATAACAAATGGTTACAGGGCATGGGTTGATATTTAAGAGGTAAGGTTGCACCAAGGTAGGTTTGATGGGCCATTTTGTAGTGAGGATAACCAGCAATGACATTTCTTAAAAAAGGTCTGGATGCTAAAGAGGAGGAATGCTCTAAATGCATCAATGAAAACTGCTGCTGAGCATGACTGCTTTTTTTAATATTTGGACTATTTTCAAAGGAAAGACAGTCATGGTACAAATGTTTTTTCAATAAATCTCTGGTGAGTACCGGGCACTTCTAAGATCAGTTACACAGCATACTCTTAAAATGATTAAACTGTCTCTCACAGCACTTTAAATGACAGACTGCCCAGAAAAAGCACAAGTGCCCCACAAATTAGGAATTGTAGCACTAGTTGATAAGCTAGAATGAGCTCTGGGGCGTTTTAGGACACACCTCACCCTCATTATTGGGCTGCCCCTCTTGGAAAAACGCTTCCCCTTGTGTAAGGTCATTCAACTAGATTAAAATATCTCACTGTAATGTTACCTCTTTATAACACCTAACATACTTGGGTATAGAAGTCCTGGTTACAGGATGAACAATGGGCTTACTTTTATATGCACTGCATAAATATACCACCTGTGCGATTTAGTTGAAAAGGAAAATTTAATCTGTATTTCTGGGATGGCTCTATCTAAAGTCACAAGTTCCTATGACAGAGAATTTAAATTGTTTAAACAGTTCCCCTGCTCCCTCCTTCAAGTTGTTATGAATATCTATAATTTAGGCCTCTGTGTTGCTAACATGCATGTGGATATCTTGTTAGTCATATGAATAAAGCTGCATAATTAGGCAGTGGTGTAATTTGTAGCCTCCAACTCTTTCTTCCACCTTCCTTTCCTGATGCTCCTTGAAGAAACTGCGATTTATGTTGGCGGCAGATCGTGCCACCGTTATTCACAGAAATACCCTTTGCTTGAGATTTCTTTGAAATTAGTCACAAGAATTAAACCTTCTACCAGTCACGAAGGACAGGGATATACCGCGACAACTCCTCCGCCACCCACACGTGTGGGGACTGTTTGCTGGGATGGGAATTTGGGCAGGTGACCAAACGGTTAACTGTGCTTATCCTTTCATCCTCCAAACTGACAGAGACTTCTTTAAATTCTTAGAACTCCTTTTACAGAATCTGTTTGACAATTTCTAAATGTGCCCAAATGTGCACCAAGTTCATCTCTATTAACAGGAAATGAAACTGAAATAAAGAGGGGCTCTTCGTGTTGACTGCAGGCATTTCAGATTTCATGGCAGCCTGTGTCTCCCCAGTGCCTTTGACATGGAAGAGATAATGTGTGTGAAGAAAAACAAAATTGCAGGTTTACTAATGTCAAAATCTGATTTATGCCAAAATAGAGATGTCAACAATAGCAGAATAAATGACAAGTGTTAAATTACCCAAAGAAGTAAATTCTGTAATTATTTACCTCCCTGGCATGTGATCCTTAACGACCTCCAGACCTAAAAGGAACAGCAGGAACCATGCACATTTTGAAATTCAGCATTTTTTCTCTTTTTTTGAGAAAATACTTTTTGCCCACAAGTTTTTTTTTTTAATACAACCAAGTGCCATCATCAACATTTCAAATAAAACGTCAGCATCAAACCCCACAGCTGAATATGCTGGGAGCTGAGTATACAGTCATCTGCAAATGGACAACTTTAATTCGATTCCTAGCACCACTGGCCACGCTGAGAATTCTTCTATCTCTTCACACCAGGGGTTTGCTCTTTTAAGCATTGCTCCCTGAAGGGAAGGCAAAACTAGAGAAAGAGGATTTCCAATGACCCTGCACAGATGAATGAATGTGTCAATGGTGAATATTGGTTCAGCTTTGAAACAGGGAGTCCTGCAGTGGCTTCTCTGCTTCATCCCCACTAGTGAGTTTCACTCTGGACTTCAATGTGTAGGAGGCCTTTAGGGATCACATAATAAATGGGGAAAAAAAGGGTGGGGGGAGAATCAACAAAATGGTTTAAGAATAATAAAAAAGGCCTTTCTCCAATTATAACCTTTAAATTATTTCTTAGAGATGACCATCTCTTTGGCATAGCTGGTTACAGAAATTGGTTTTAAAAAAGCTTAAATAAAAAAGGGGTCCTTGCCAGACAGTCAGCATTAAAGGCCAGCATGCCCTTTCAGCACATATTTAATTTTGATGGGTTTCCATTTGTTCACTCATTTGTTTCTGGTGTAAAGATGATATAAATAAGTTGTGCAATTGTGAAATTTTTAAATTGCTCTCTCTTTCAGGGTGAGCCTGTTCTTCTGTCTATGACTGACTGCATGGTGAAAACACAGACACGAACAAACTAAACATGGAAAGGAAAGGCGCCTCTTCTCACCTCCCTAACTCTCCTATAACTCAGGTAAACACAAGAGCATCTGTCTAAGCAGTAGAAGAGTACACATTTACTTCTACAAGCCTTTCAGTTTGTTTTCATTCAACTATCTATCAATGAATGATACAACGTAATTTCCCAATTATGCCAATATTCATAATTTTAGCTCTTTTGAAATCCAGAGAACATATGTTTCACTGAAACAGAAGTCTAAGTATTTAAACATTATTTAGAATAACATTTCTCTAAGGCCATTTTTTACAAGTTCTAGTTTTCTAAAGTTGCCATATAATTGAATCTGTATAGCAAAATTTATTAAAAAAACCCACAAGCTTCAAGTAAAGAAGGTTGAATTCTTAAATTTTGAACAGATGCTGCTTTTCCTCCTTTATGTATACAAGGGTTTTATTCTTTACCAAAGAAAACCCAATACATTCAAAGTGAAATGTACAATTTCTTATCGATAAAAACCACAGAAGAGCGGGAGCATCTTTTTTTAATGTGTCACAATTTTAATACATAGGAAAACCCAACCAATCAAACCAAAAGAACTCATTCAAACTCCAAATAAACAACAACAAAACCCCTGAATCCAAAAATCAAACAAACAAACCCCAAACACACCCCAGGAACTTCACACAGGTTTCTATAGGTTTGAAAATTAAGTTTGCAGCCAATAACGTGCAAAGCTGAATGCATGCTCTTTAACCTTATGCAAATTAAAGTTTCTTATTATAGAATTGCTAATGAAATATTTACATTTACCACTAATGTTGCTGAGAATTAAAAAAAACCAACAAAACTATATCTAAAGGGATTGGGCAGCTTTAGTCATTAGTATAATATGCAGATACTGAATATTTTTGGATACTCAGGGGTGTTAGCTATACATTTCATAGATAGCATCACATTGTTCTGTTTCAGCTAAGAAAGAATTTGGGTAATCGGATTTATATAGTCTATAGCATTTCCTAAGGATGCTGCCTGGGATGCTGTCTCTTTTCAAATAGTTGAGATGTCAATGTTCTTTTAAGACTATTTTTTAAATACTGAGCAACAACTTTATGAAGAGCTGTGCTGATTTCCAATTATGTAAAAAATTAATTTGTTTAATCAAGCTACAAGAAGTTGAACTGGAAAAGTTCCATCACATTAAGTAAAGGATTATTACTCACAAGAAATATTTTCAATGTCAGACAGACTTGCAGCCAGAAACAAGCTATATGTCTTACAGAGAAGTCGACGTGCCTGTTTTTCTGCCTGACTAGTTTTTTGAAAGCCCTCTGCAACAACACTAAAATGAACTCTAAATACAGGGTTCACTTGCTTTTTAATTTTGCTTTAATCACAGCCAAAGAAATTTCCAGGAATAAGGCTTAAACAGAGTTACCTTTTACAATTATGCTTTTTTTTTTTAACATGGTAAAGTGCACAGGAAAAGGAAAGGAGATTCCTGACAAGTTGCTCTGCCTCTTGTCTCAGGAATGTCTAATAAATAAGGATATTAGTTCATCTGGCCCACTCTCAGCATTTGGTAATAACTGTTTCCGTTTTAAAACATAGTTGCAAACTTGTAAAAAAAAAAAAGGCTTTATGTTGTCATAATGCATGAAATCCTTCAATTTTATTATTCATGATCTTATCAAGTAAATTCTGTTGAAAAAAAGGGAACAAAATTTTGGCATAATTTTGGGATGATAGCAGTACAGATGAGAATTGCTCCCATAACCTCCTTCTGAATGGTGATATATGCAAAATAATCCAAAATGAATTGCTTTCCAGTCCCTTTACAGACTACTTGACATCCACTGCTCAAGTGTTTCAAACCTTCAGTCGCTGACTGTAATAGTGCACAGATGGAACAATATTTATTCTGTCAGTAGAAACTAATTAGGATGACACTAACTCTGAACATTAAACCAGAAGGAAAAAAAAAAGAAAAAAGAAAAATCACACTTTACACAGTATGGCACATGATCTGTGAGTTTACAAATAAATACTATAAATTTTAATGTATTTCTGTAACATGGGAGGCATGACCATCTTTGCTGTTGCTGCTGCACATGGTAGCCAGAGACGGGCTTGCAGAGCCATACCTGGATTCGTGCACAAACACCCCATCTCCAGCATCAACTCACTTCACATCAGAAACTGCATCCCAACAACTTCCACTCTGCCAGAAAAGCAAGTCAGACTTACATGTTATTTCACATAATTTTTCAGCCAGCCACACTGCCCCTGTCACCAAGACGTCACATCACCCCTCTCAGCCTGCAGTCTTGCAGGTCCTGGCTCTGCCAAGGTCAAAAGTTGGGCAGTGACCAGCCCCTGCATTCTGCTTCTCCCCCTTAACTCTAGCCACAGGCAGCCATCAGGAGGTTGGCTGCCCTTTAGAATAAAAGACTTCCTTTGGTAAATCATCAGGTCTGGTACCTATAACATATATAGATACACACCCTCCATCCCTCCATGCAATGACTGGCTCACACCTCCTGAAGAGTCAAGATCACACATGTGACCTCAGGACACAAACTGGTGATTTTCAAAACCTCATTATGGACCTAAATCTACATCTTTTGCTCTCTTTAATAGCTTTAAGTTTCTTGATTTTTGATGTTAATGAGCTTGAATAAATTGGCTCACAAATGTTTAATGTTTTGAAGACCTCCATGGTACAGCTCAAATTCACAGGATTATAAACACAGCTACAGCACGGTAGTTTACTGTTAGACCCAACTATCCAATTGTCTTGCAGCACTATTCTCTTCAAATGAATGGACATGTTGGGGAGAATCAGGTTTGTTATTAGTATGCTTTTATGTAGATTCACCATCCTAACATCTTACTCTATGATAACGAAGTTTTGTAGGGGAAAAAAAGAAAGACATATATGCTTTAAGCAATGTTGACTTGTAATTTGAAATGGCAATTTTTTAGAGACCTAAAAAAACACAGAGGAAAAAAGAATATCAACTGCCCACAGTTAACCAAGTGTTAACGTTTGGGAAGTAAGGCATGATAAAAAAGTCATCCATTAATTCTGTTAATCTAACATGAACTAGGAAGAAATGTAACTGCCTAAGAAGGTGCGATCTCAAAGGCTTCTTGTCTGTGCAATGGCATGATTCTCTAGAGGTGTTTAAAAAGCTAGATTTGGAAGTGACACTTTCTGTATCGGTAGTGTTCTTCACTTACCATCTCTCAGCAACCAGGAATGTGCTGGTGCAGAATTTCATTTTGACTCCATTCGTATTAAACAAAAAGTAATGGTAGTAATGAATATGCCTTTTATAAAAAGATGTTAAGCAAACATTCCTTCAACAGTTCCATCCAGAGCCACTAATCTAATAAAGGATATTGTCTATGTCTACAAATTTGCTTTTTCTCAGGTCAATGGGACTAATTCTGAATTTTAATTATTTTAATCTGAAAACATTTTTTAAAGCATCTCTGAAACTGGGATACTGAATGTGCTCCATGACCTTTGTTGATATTGATATTAATGTCATACCTCAAAGGCTTCTAAACTGCAAACTTACATTTTAATTTTTTTTTTTTTTACAAACTTAATTCAAATGCAGGGCACAACAATAAGTAAACCTGCAAAAAATGATGAAGTTCGTCTTATTTCTAACTGATGATAATATCTTCTGTGGATGCCAGATACCATCTCTACTGAAATCATACCTTGGCTTGACAATAAAACTGGAAGTTACTCAAGTGTATTGTAGCCAACTGTCAGGTTTAAAAACAGTCACAACATACTATTAGTGGCATTCAGCCAATCTCTTAAGGAACACAATGACCCGAACTTTATTCTGAAAACTCAGTTTGAAAGCAAATCTATTCCCTAAAGTAATTTTCAGCACTGCTTAAAAAGCTTGGAAAAATCAGATTAGAGTAAACCAGATTATGTAGATGTTATGAGAATGTAACTCCTAAAAATAACTTTATGGATCAATTCAAGTAAAATTAAAATACAAAGATCTCACCTTTCACACAGCCCTGCACTTCTATGTTTTATAATTCTGGCCCCAAACTATCAGATTGATACAGTCTGTATAGTTAGTACAGTGTTTAGAAAGCCTAGAATATAAAACAACTCCTGTACATTGAAGATTTGTGCCTTGAGAGGCTTATGTGAACACATTACACACAGTATCTGATAGAACTGATGCACTGCATGCTGTATTTTAAATGACTGCGGATGCCTAAGAAAAAGTTATTCTCTCAAATAAACAGGCATGCATATCTATTCGTATGATCTGTAACAGGGCACAAATTTTCTTCCACTTTTTTAAATGCAATATTCCTATCACTGTTGTAAACTTCCCTGAGAAATAACTCTTCATACACACACGTATAAAGATAAAAAAGGAGATAATGCTAAATAGAGACAATGAACAAGGTCCAACCATTGAATGCTTGCCATAATCACAGAAAATGCACCCAAGTAAATGCCTAATAGAAACTCCTATGAACTAACAGGAGTGACACATAATCAATGAAACCCCTATTAAAGCATTATTAAGATGTAACCTTGTTTATTCTAGGTAATATAAAATGTAGCCACTCACACATAAAAGCCATCCATGCAGTAGCCAGCCCATCACAAAAATGGTCAGATACAGTCTAAAGGAAAATGTTCACAGATACTTCAGGAAAAGAAGCATATACTAACACTTCAATGCATTTGGTCCAGAAAATAACTTAGATGTTATGAATGTATGACAGCATATATTGAACTTATTCTTTCCAAACAGCATTGACTAAATGTCTCTGTAAAATTGATTCCAAGAGATAGCAGTTTACTACTTTGTATATTCAAATTAAGTTACTGCTTAGCTAAAATATCACATGCAAGGAAGAAATTGAGTTAGTCTCCACATGTGGCTAAATAAGATAACTTGTTTCATGCACAGCAACTCTACAGACTTGTTAGTCTGCTGATTCATGACATCTAAATTATAACTCTAGTATTAGGAGATTTACACAGGAAAAATATCATGTTTAATTTCACTTTCACCTCGCTAGTGAGAAATACTCCATCAATTCAAAGCACTGCTTACTTTACTCATAATACAACTGAGTCTTTGAAAGGATTTTGCCAACGTGGAAATTGAGGTTCCGATTTCTCTGCACTCTTACCACACAGTTTACTACCAGGAAAAGACATACACTCAGCTTCAACAAAGCACCAAATGATTTAAATGGAGCACATTTATGTGTTCAACATTTTTGGTGCCATCTATAAAGTCAAAATTATGCCTAATGCCTAAGCACGATAAAAGCGATATAGCAGTTACTTTCCCAGGACAAATACAAACTAAGGAGCAATTGCAGTTCCTAGTGGTCAGTTCTGCTCAAGATCATCACCAGATTCCCATTGAAAATGCTGTTACTCAACTTGAAATCAGGAATTTTAGCTTTGAACAAGGTAATTGTCAGAGATAGCTCCTGGTGAAGTAAAGATAATAGCTGTGTTGTAATCGTATGTAATGTAATAGAGAATGGTGAAAAATTTCTAATTGTATTTATCTGACCTCTATCTGCAGCATTGCTAAATACATCAGAAGATGCAAAACTAGTAAATAAGGCAGCAGAAAGTTTTTCACTATAAAAGAAATCTCACATGCAAGAACTCTAAAGAAAAATGATCCCAGAATGGGTCAGGTTGGAAGCGACCACAGTGGATCATCTGGCCCAACCTCCCTGCTCAAGCAATGTCACCCCAGAGCACATGGCACAGGAAGGTGTTCAGACAGTATCTTGAGTGAAGGAGATGCCAAAACCTATTTCGGCATGAACAAAAGTTGCCACGGCATTGGATAGACTTTAAGTCTATTAGTAATTTCAAAATTTTGCTTTCCATTTCTACAGTTTTTAACTTTGGATTAGGCTAATTTCTCTTTGAAAAAGATACCCCTAGTGGAGTCATAGAATTTCATAATTACTCTAATTATTTGTTGCTTTTCTGCAATTTTCTTTTCTAAAATCACCTGTGTTAGCTCTGTAAGCATCTGAACTGTCTTTGTTAGTTAGCTGTATGTAAGAAAAAGTCCTCATACAAGTCCTCAATGTCCTCTCCATTATTTCTTTTTTCACCTGTTCTATGAGATAATATAGGACCGTGGCATGGAAAAATGCATAAAATCCTTTTGTGGCTAAAAATATACATATGTTCTTCTTTTGTTAGCTTTCCCTTTCTTTTTCTTCAATCTAAACTACAAGACACTTTGACTTATAATTGAATTTTTACTGACATGTTTGTTTCGTGATGTTTGTTTCTTAAATCTCTATCAGAACTCTGTAGAGCTGATATATACATCAGTGTCTGCTCAAAGTAACAAAAGTGCAATCCAGTGGAATTAAATGCAGCTGAGTTTTGATGCTAAAATAATCTTGTAAATACAGCTTCATTGGAAAACAGTGGTAAGAAAATCTCAGGAGGCTCAAGCAAAATCTGTTTGGTTCAAATAAGCATCCTAAAATTTTTTTTTTTCTACTGAAAACTATGCTCCTTTTTTCTCCCTCTCAGTGCAGAAGTTGTTCATGTAGAATAGGCTAGCTTTACTTCTCAAGAGGAGAGAGAAGAGAGCTTCCTTATGGTCCAGAGAGAACAATAACATCTCTTCTCATAGTAAAGACTGTAAGGTACAAAGTGGATGACTTTGGTATGAACAATTTGTGGAGAAGAGTTGTGAGCATGTAGAAAGAATGAAAGCTAGGACAGTGCCTTTTCATCAGATACGCAGGAACAACACTCTTAGTTGTAAAGGACCCCAGTTCTCACACAGAGCCTGGGACAGTGATTCTCTGTCAGAAATTCAGGAAAAAAAATATACTTCCCTTGCTCCTCCCTGTTCTACACAATAACTCAATGCAATCAATATCCAAGTAGGCTGAAGGCTGGAAAACTTAACAGCTCAGATATAAATGTTCATCCCAAACCCTTCCCACCTGCCATGATTACTATCAGTCACTCTTACTAATTAAGAATAAAGCAAACATTTCTTACATCTAGCTGTGGGGGAAAGATATTTCCTGTGAGGCATCCAGATAGGAACTTACTTGGCAAATATTTCTCTCCAGAAATAACTTCTGAGCTACTAACAAATAAAGTGGGCCAGGTCCCACTCTCCTCCTCGAGAACAAGTGGCACAGAATGGAGGTTAGTGGTCTTGAGTCCACACTTGAGTGTATGCCCTGGCTCCGTTTAGTTTATATGGATGTAGCCTGGGAGACTTCACAGGAACACCAAAACTTTGAAGAATTTCACTGACATCAAATTACTTAGTCACACCAATGAAATATCTATGCTAATTTCCTATGTATTAGATATTTATTTTTTCACGTGTAAGATACATGGGAGGTCAATTTAAAACACAGTGAGACATATTGCAAGTTCTCCAGAAGCCTTCACTTGAATTTATTTTAGTTTTTAAAAAATTAAGTCCAAAACAGAGAAAGAGCTATCAAAAAACCTGAGAAAATTTTTCAGAAAGGCAAATTTTTAAGTTTTACCTTTGCAATACAATTTGCATCTACACACTGTTTCCATAAATTTATATTGAGATCCCTCCCTTCATTAATGAGCACACATCTATGCATATATTCGTGGTAAACCAGAAAAGAAAGGAAGACTGTTGGGAGAAGCACATATTTTCAACATCTGGATTTGATTCAAAGGAAGGGGAAAATCAAGAAAACAGGGTCACAATAATGGCTTAAAGAACAGAGGGGGGAATATGAGGAACATCTAGAAGAAAATACTAATTTTGATGCAAATAATAATCAATTAGACAGCATGGTTCATGAATAGACTCATAGGGAACTGGATCCAATCAGTAAGCAATACTTTCAAGGTTTGTTGCTCTGCTACTTGTGTTCTCAAAACAGGAAAGTTTGGAGTGCTGCATGATGAATAAAGCTATTGCAGGAAAGCAAAATACATTGAAATAGCAAGAAGGGCTGGAACACAGATAACAAAATGCATGCGTTCTTTAGGAGAAACAAAAATAGATGGAAAGGGGTGTCTGATGACGTTATAGACTGTGAAAACATAAAAAGGGATAGGTTGGCTAAAACACTCAGGTCATGTCAAAATAATAGACACAGGGGAAAAAAAATGAAGTGTGCTGGAGCAGTCATAGAAATTATTCATTAAATCTCCACAGTTTTATCAGGACTTGGTGGGAATTGAGGGGTTGTCACCAGTATTTAAGGAGGCAGAAGAGGTAAATTGATCCAGACAATAATTCTTCTATTAATTCAGTGTTTAAATACATATATAAATATAACAGAAGAATGGGTTGAAGCTCATAATGGCTGATTAATATGGCTGACTTTAATCAAAGGAAATTACTGAGTCATCTAACTGCACATCAGCATATATATATACACACACATATATATACATATATATGAATATATATATGTGTGTGTGCATGTTACCTTGTTACAGCTGAAAAAACAGTATTTTAAAAAAGAACTGTAAATTAATTAGGGAAATATTAGAAGTGATATAATGACAGTATTGAAAGGACATCTAATGAACTGAAGTAAGCTTGGTAATGAAGCTCCTCATAGATCAGTCTGCAAAACTCCCCTAACTTCATTACTGAGTATAAATATGACATCAGTAGAAACACATAATGGAAGTTTGCAGATGACACAAAATTAGGAGATACCACCAACAGAAAGAAAAATCAAAATATCATACTGGTAAAATACTATGGTCCAAGTAAGCAAAGGTAATGAAGAGAAAGTAGTACTATCAGCTATGAGATAACTGTGAAAAAACAAAAGGTACAAGCTGAAACTGAAGCATAAAGAAGAGAAAAAGTAAAAAACTCTGAAATGTATAAACTGATTGGAAGATGTACTTTCAACAACTAATTAGATGTAAATATGAAAACAAGCTATATGCAGTTTCAGAATATAAACAGGATTTTTTTTTCCAGATAGTATTAATGTCATTTCAGAGTGAAACCTCATGAGAACAGTAATTCTGATTTTATTCAGGGAACATTAATTTAAGCAGGAAAAAGGACAAGGAAGGGCTGTAGGAATGACACTGGGAATGAAGAGTTTAGATTCACAGAGAATAAAAGACATTGGCTTGGTCTACCCTGCCAAGACTGAATAGGAATATGACTCTTCTGCAAAAATATAATCAGCAAAGCATATACACTGGAGATGAACTACTGAAGTCAAAAAGACAACATTGGCACAAGAACAAATAAGTATAAAACAGCCATAAATATTTTTATGCTGCAAATTAGAAGATTTGTAACTCCCAGGGCAATAACATTATTGAACAGCCAACTGGAGTCCTGAAGGACAAAAATAATTAGCTCATGTTAAGACACAGCTTTATCATATTATATTATAATATATAGTGACAGCAGCAGACTGGACTTAGAGATTCCCTAGGCCCTGATGTGTTTTATATACCCATCTCAGAAGGGTTACAGAGCTCTTCTTAGCCTGTGGAAAGCTGGTGGGACTAGGCCAGTGATAAGAACATTAAGATAAAGGTGTGAAATATTAACTGAGCACAGAGCCGCACTAAGAAGCGAACTATTGGTTCCAAGCTGGGCTAAGCTCCACTACGTGCACCTCAGAAAATGGGTAAATCCATTTTTGATTGTGCATGTCCATATGGGGGTGTACTTCAGGATGATTCTGGGTATGGAAAAGAATAAATAGAATAATGAATACATTTTGTCTCAATCCTTCAGCACAACTCACTTCCTTGACCCAAGTTATCTAAAGGTTAAGCTCAGAACAACATGGCAGAGCCCAGCATTCCTTTCACTTGCATGGCAGAACCATTCCTCCTTAGATATACATTGCCTGCTTCACTCCTATTTAAATACTAATGCACTTTTTTCTTTCTTTTATCATTCACTCATGCCTTCTGGTATTGGGACCTACACTGCTGTATGGTAAAACTGTTGATTTACATGCAGAGACCTTCAAAATATCAATTTTGAAATATATGCTTTTCTGTTGGTTGGTTTGGGGTGGTTTTTTGGGTTCTCTTTTGGTTTTTTGTATGGGTTTTTTTGTTTTGTTTTTTTTTTATTGGCTGGTTGGTTTGCTTGTTTGTTTTCAAAATAGTTATCTTCAAATACATGTAGAGATTGTGCAAAGTGGTTTTCTTTTTATGAACTTCAAGCATGTGGCAGTGATCAAATGGGTACAGCTGTCCTTTAAGGACATTGGCAATTATTGTCATCATACCTCCTGTTAGGCAGTTCAAATTGCTTAAAACTTTGATAATGATTACTTGACTGCATTTAAATGAAGGTCGTTTACCCTTCCATTCCCTACTTATATAGCATCTTTCGTGCAACACGCCTCAAGGCCCTTTCCGAAGAACACTAATCAGTACACAAAATTATATTGAAGCAAATAACCTTGTCACAAATTCCATTACACAGTAAAAGCTAAATAAAAAATAATAGCTTTCCTGTCTATATTTAAAAATATATATCCACTTAGTGTCAAGCTTTTCAAGTAGAAGAGAATGCCACTGAAGAGAACGAATCCTACTGCACAGCAAGGAAATGAAAAGTAAACTATTGTTACAAAATTGCTACCAATACTTGTTCTACCTTACCAATACAATGGGCAATTGCAAAAATGAGTATTCTTAAAATGCTGCCTCATTTTAAATTCAAAAATTTTCAATGGAATTTTCAAAGAAGCAGCTGAAACCATGCCCAAGCTGGCCAACCAGCCAGTGAACAGAAATTACCTTGTCTTGCAATAACTGTTTAAAGGTTTGTATGAGGCAAGACTGGTGTCAATCTCACATTTACTGAAGGAGGGCTGTAACTGTTTTGCTCAGCCTGCCAGTTTCGAATGGAAGGAGGATTTCTCCCCATAAATAAAGGTAATTTCTTCTTATCTATGTACACATACAACCTCCTACACTAGCTCAGACGAGTGTACTTCTCTTGCCTGCAAGTCCAGACAGGAGAAAAAGCAACTGATAATGTCACCCCTGTTCCATAGTGGCCTTGTTGGCTACTTACTGGTAACACTGACACCAACTGTAAATACAGCAGAATCCACAAAATCCAGTAGGCTGAGTTGTTATAAATTGACATAAGTAAAATATCAACTAAAACCAGCCTAGAAATTACCTTTCCTTCAAACTAAACCAGTGATTTGATTCCATTTAGTGGCAAAGTCAGCCCTTGTCACAAATCTGGGACCACAACAGAAACTGCAGAAAAACTACACAGACAAGAAGCTGAAATAACAAAAATCTTAGTTCACTGATAGAAGTAGCATTGTATTGATAGTATTATCTCTGCTGCAGAATACCACACACACCACAGAAAACTAGTGATTGTTCTTGCAGATATGTTTTGTGGTAGTTTCTCATCTGAAAAAGCAGAAACAAAATGAAAACAACTGCAACCCTTCTGAAGAGAAAAAACATCTAAAAAATCAGAGGGCAGGAGTCACCCCATATCCATCCCGTTCAACTCCTTTTTTGGATGCCAGAAATGTAACAGAGAAGGGGAAGAAAAGGAAGATTAAATACGGAGGGTAGCAATAAAGATGTCCAGAAATAGGAGCGACTCACTCAAAGCTCTTACCCAAATATTTGCCTTATTGCTGATTTTAGCTTGTGAAAAACATGAAGTTGAGAAAATAAAATACAAATTATAGAAGAGAAAAAGAACATTTGGAAAATTCATTTTGAAATTAGAGTGAAACAACTGAAATACAAATAAATAAAATTCACACTGCACAGTAATCCACAAGATGTCTGTGCTTAAAGTGATGAAACAGTCTTTGTTCAGAGAGTCCTGTCTGCCAACATTTAAACAGAGTTTGGCATACTATGCGGTGATCTTTTCACATACAAAAACAAACAGATTTTTCTTGTGCAAGCTACAGACCTCTTCTGCATTTTCAACTGAAATGATTTATTGGCCAATTGACACTTCTTGAATTAATTCTTCTTCAAGTATAACCTAGGAAATTCCATCTCCTATCAGTTATGTCAAATTTGACAGCCTCAGGTGAAATTTCTCCTTTCTTAATTATTTTATTATCCCATTAATTCTCTGAAACCATTAGAAACATTCCCATGTTCCCCTCTGAAGAATTTCTCTGCTTCCTTGATGTCTATAGCTTTCAAGAACCTCAAATAAACAATGTCCTCCCTTGGCAATCTCTTTGCTATACTAAATATGTTTCACTACTGTCATTTCCCTTCAGAAAATAACTACTGCTTATGCATCAGTTTTTCTCTACCTTTCCATTCGTGTCAATTCCAGAAAGAACAAACAAAGTGATCCTCTCAGAGGCAGAGGTGCCTGATTTTCACTACTGTGCACTATGATAGTTACACAGACATTTCCTCACCCCAGGCCAAAAGAGTACTTTCAAAAATTGTACCTCGTAAATCATATATTACCTGCTGCCTATTGTTCCTCTATAACAACAAAAGGTAAAATGCACCAAATCTATATACTGAAAAAACAGTGTGTGTTTGGTGGCTATGCTGAAGGAAAGGGCATATCACTCTTAACACTGCTGGTCCCTGGGACAGGCTGCCCAGGGAGGCTGGGCACCTCCATTCCTGGAGAACATCAAATCTCAACAGGACCAGACTGGCTGATGTGATCTAATTTAAAATTATTCATGTTCTGAGCAAAAGCTTGGGGTACCTTCCAACCCAACTTGCTTTCTGTGAATCCCTCGAGAATACTTGATCGCTCCAGAAATACAGCATAGTACCTCAGATTAGCTGTGTGCTGGATTCCCCACTGGATCATACATTGTGCTATTACTTCCTTTGCAGTCTGATACCAGATGCAAGAAGTACCAAGACTGGATCTCTTCTCCCATCAGTGCTGCCAGGAGATTGGAGACTATTCAGCTTCTGTTGGACTATAGCCATTTTTACAAATTATCAGAACAGGAGAGTGGGCTGGATCACACTGAAGCAAGGAAACAATCTCAAGGCAAGACACTACAGTGGCTATCACCCGAGAAATTAGATAAAACATGGAAATATCCATTGTTCTGGATAATTTCTGAAGGATAATGGTCAACAAAGCCACATATAATGTCACCATCTTTGCCAAATGATCCAAGCTCTTTCTGGAACACAGGTTTTGGCTCATAAAGAAGGCATTAGGTACCTTAGGGTATATTGCTCCCTCACAACTGAGGGCAAAAATGGACCCTGCCTTGTCTCAAATGATACATAACCTAGAAATATTGCTGTCAATCTAGTGGAGATTAGGAATGACTGAATCTCCCCCACTTTATCTAAATTTTCTCTAGAATACCCTTATTTCTGCTGACTGAATTGTAAGATCATATACTTCATCTTCCTCAAGACCTTCTGTCCTTTTGCTCCTCAGTTATGACAAACCATCAAACCACTGTAATACAGTTTCCCAGTCACAAGGATCAACTCAGCGCTTTTGGGGACAGTTCCTACTCACAACTGCATAGAGATGACTTCAGACACAACTGGAAATGGCAGAGTCCCTTTGGGGTTGGCTTTTGTCAGCCTAGTATCTAATACAGAATAAATATGCTGAGAGCTCCAAGTATAGTATGCTTGAATAAAAAGGAAAAGAACAAGAAATAAATCTAATGGCAGCAAAATGAAAATTAAAAAAAAAAACAACTATACACTCAAAAATAAGTAGCAAATTAATTAAGCACAAAATCTGAGAGAACAAAGAGGTGCTCCAGTCTACCAAGTGCCTAATCCTAGGGAGTTCATTCTTCAAGATATTGAACATCACACAACTAAGTTGGCAAAGTAAGTATATAAATCACTGCAAAACCCTGTGCGTTTTCTCTAAGAATGTGCCTACCCTAAAGTCAAATTGGAATTTCTTGAATTTGGGTTTAGCAGTTAAGACAGCAGCTTGCCAACCTGGTTCTTTTAAAATGCTTTTCCTTAGACAAGATGCATATTGGTAAAATCTTCCACAATTGCATTTTCTCTGGAACTAATAAAGGATAGCATTTTTCATAATCATATTTTTAAAAGCTGATTTTCAAAAATTAGAGAGAGACAAATCATTTTTAGAAGTTTAGGCCAGGCTGTCAGAATAATACAACACTGGAAAATATTTTCAACACAGGTTTGAATCTTATCCACTTTGGTAAAAAAAAAAAAAAGAAAAAACAACACCTTAACGTGAAGTTTTATGGTTGAGGTGCAGTGATTATTTTGATTGTCTGACAATCACAAGTTTTGATTATTTGATAATTGCAGAAGCAGGGTTTATTTCTTACTTTGCTACAAATGTATCATCTATATTACCGTCTCGGCTAAAAGAGCGTGGACAACCTGACTAAAGATTGTACATAATTCCCACAGTATCATCTTTATTGTTGTACAATGTTGTATGTCACCCTCATGCCTCTCAGCTGCTATGGTATGATAGATACTCTGTTTTAAAGGTGGTCACAACGATGCCACTTCTGGAGTGGAGTGACATGTGCTATTAGCATGTGGCAGATTATGATCCCTGTGCAGAAGAATGCTGTCTACCTAAAAGTACTGCTGAAGAAATACAGGTGATCTTCAGTAAAAGACAAACATGACATCTTCATGGCAGAAAAAACAAACCATACAACTCAGAACCATAAATGTTTAAGACTATAACTACTTATGATCTGACTTATTAAAAAGGTTATATATCCAGTAGCAAGGTAAGTTTACTACACTGTCTGGACAATTGGTTTATCTCACTGGAACTTAGAGCATCCAAACATAAACTGGCTGAACTGTTAACCTGAAAGTAACCATTCAGTATTGCCCTAGAATTAATTAGTTCCACTTTAACATGGAAAAGGGTTTCAGTGGGAAAAGTGCCAGAATAAGAACCATCAAAACAGATCACTGGTAATCACCAGAAAGTAGGAGTATTAATCTATCTGATTAATCTGTTGAGCTATAATAGCTCCTCAAGGGCAGTGCGAATGAACCTGGTGTCATTTTTCTGGCCCCAGCTCCAGAAGGACAGAGGTCTGTACAAGAAAGCTTGCTGGCAACAGCAGTGCTCCCATTTTCACTGAAGAAAGCAGTTGGATACATCTCCAGACCTACTAGATCCTATTGTTGGTGAAAATTTTGTAATGCTTTCACCAGATCCATAGTGTCATTGAAATCATAATCACAGAATCATAGAAAGGCTTGAGTGGGAGGTGGACTTGAAGACCATCTAGTTCCAATCCCCCTGGCATGGGCATTCCACTAGACCAGGTTGCTCAAAGCCCCATCCAACCTGGACTTGAACATTTCCAGGGATGGGCCATCCAGCCTCTCTGGTCAACCTATCCTAGTGTCTTACCACCTTAACAGTAAACAATTTTTTCCTAATATCTAAGCTAAACCTGCTCTCCTGAAAGCCACTTCCTCTTGTCCTGTCACTATATGCCATTGTAAAAGGTCACTCTACAGATTTCTTGTAGGCCCCTTTAGGTACTGGAAAGTCCTCTAAGGTCTCCCTGGAGCCCTCTCTTCTGCAGGATGAAGAACTCCAACTCTCGCAGCCTGTCTTCAGGAGAGGTGCTCCAGCCCACTGATAATCTTCACAACCCTCCTCTCGACTTGCACCTGGACTTGAACATTTCCAGGGATGGGCCATCCAGCCTTACATGGGGGCCCCAGACCTGAAAACACTTCTCTAGGTGGGGTGTCATGAGCCCCAGAGTAGAGGGGCAGAATCACCTCTCTCAGCCTGCTCGTCACATTAAGCAGGGTGTGAAGCACTAGAGAGGAATAGTTTGCAATGATACAATACTGGAGCTATCATAGAAGCTAGTTCTAATGAAAGAATAAAATATATTTTGGTAATAAGGTCCGTCAGAAGAAGTCTCTCTGCCAAGGAAGTAGCATAGAATTTTGACAATCAGAGGAGAAAAAATCAGAGGAGAATAAATATGACCATACAGTTATTATCAGCCACATTAAAGCAGGTGTGCTACATTAGTATACCTTAACATTTTCGCCTTCTGCTGAATATCTGAATATTGTGAAACACTAAGTCTGGGAAGGAAATGAGATTTCACTGTATTTCAGAGAAAATTCCCTGACCACTCTTACAAAGAGGATAAACACATTTATATCTTGCTTCTGGTCCCTAAGAGGAAACTTACTAAAGCTATCTAAAACTGAGGTGCTATAGAAAGCATGATGCCAGAGACAGCATTATCTGTCAACCTCCAAGAAGGATTTTGGTGACTGAACTAAAATGTTTACGGTATCAGTAAACTCCTACAAGCATTTGGACTGACACTATGGGTAAAAACTAAGACAAATGCCAGTTATTGTCAAGGATAATCAGCTATTAATAATTTTATAGACAAAATACAAGACAAAGGGAATAGACAGTAAACGATTATTGAATGAAATGGAGAAACTCAACAAAAATTTAACATATCAAAATATGTTAAATTTAACATATTATATTCCAAACAAAGGCAAAATTATCCCAGTGACTTCAGAGTTCAAAAAAGCTGCTGATGCTGAATCATCCAGAGGTATAATTTCATCTGGTCAGATTCCTGATGTAGGAAATGCTTACACAATTTCTGTCTTTTAAAAAGAGTATTTCCTACTGGGTCAAACAGAAACTTTTCTTAATCTTAATCAGAAACAGAATCCTTTCTTAATCAGTTGGTCTCCATTTGGCAGCTGCATGTATGTAGAATATTTCTAAAAAGAAACCAAGCTACATAAGGAAGCATTTTTTGAGCATCTTTTCTTTTAGTCATTCACTTCTTAGTTTTTGTCTGTGCCTTACACACTTTTCCCCTGCTCTGTTGGCCACCTTGGCTCTGGAATCAAACTGGCAGTCAATCATTTTGCAGTCTGCAACCCAGAACATTGATTCAATATTCTGCCAGATGCCATTCAGTTATAATCAGTAACCAAGCCCCTAAAATGATATTGTTATTCATATTCATTCGTTCATTCCAGTAATATGACAAAACAACCTTTAACTTCTTTCATCAACTCTTAACACAGTAACCACATTATACAAGCAAGAAGAAAAGTAAAGCAAAAAACAAACCATAAAAGTCCAAACAGGCCTCTTGGAGCATGATAAGATCATGCTTTACAACACATCCCCCTCTGCAAAATAATACTAGGTACCTCTTTAATAGCCTTCTTTGAAAGACAAATTTAGTCTTTACTTCTCATTTCCAAATGGGTACACATGCTATTCTCTAAACGTTTCACAACAGACTTCTACTCTTTCTGGTGTCTGTATACAGATACCAGAATCCCACGAAATATCCCATTAGACCCAATGCTAAATTCCAGTTCCACCTGATGTCACCTTTCACAACAACAGACAATTTAAATCTCAGGCATTCTGCCATAGCTGAGGAGACCAAAACAACTAAAAGTTAATTTAGAAAAATTATTTCTCAAAAAAAGTCTAGGAAGAATGTATAAGTCTACTCTCTCCATTCCCCCTCCACCCCATCAGGAATTGTTCCAAAATGTGTTTTTACATTTATTTACCTTTGCATTGGTAATAAAACTATTATCTTAACTTTAAAAGCCTACAAGACATGAAGAATTTTGTAGATAAACAAAAGGTGAAATCTGATGGAGCCAATCCTTAAGCTTAGAAATGAGAAAAATATAGTTAATCAGTTCCATCTTCTCTTGCACAGCTATACCACATCTTGTCAAGCCAATACTGGATGCTCTGAACCATCTGTTTTGATGGTTCTTATTCTGGCACTTTTCCCACTGAAACCCTTTTCCATGTTAAAGTGGAACTAATTAATTCTAGGGCAATACTGAATGGTTACTTTCAGGTTAACAGTTCAGCCAGTTTATGTTTGGATGCTCTAAGTTCCAGTGAGATAAACCAATTGTCCAGACAAGAAGTAAATACAGTATTTTCAACACAGAGGAGGGGGGAAAGGGATCATTATCAAAGAGAGAAAATTTAAAAAAATACTTTAAACAGAAATTACTTTAGTTACAGAAGACCAATAAAGATGGTAAAAGATGCAATCAAATAGCATGTTGATGGATCTCAAAGTTTTTTCTTTCAGAATATCATAAGAGAAGGCACTGAGAATTATTTTGTTTATACTGTTCAATCATTCTATGTTTGTATGACAAAAGTATGTAAAAGTAGTATGATGGACTAAGTCCCAAGACCAAGAGTCTTTACTGGACAATCTGTAGACCTGAATCAGGAATCACCCCACGAATGAGCCAAGAAGTTTGAAAGGCTTGCCTCCTTGTGGAGGCTAAGCCCAGGAGATTGAGCAGGCCAGCAATTGCTGCCTGAAATAGTTATCATCCCAAGTGCAAAGGACCATATGAAAAAAAAATCTTCCTTTGGCATAATGAGCAAAAATAGTATTACAAAGATATGGCTTGAAATAAGAACAAGACATTGAACATAAAATGGTTTCTGACTGTTGTTAACTTCAAGTGAGGAAGATCTAGGATACGTTCTCCTTCCTCCCTACAGGGGAATTCTATTAAAAACATCAAATTCAAATCATAAGAATCTCATACATATTACAATGGGAACAATATCTTCTAAGCCGAGAGAAATAACTCCAAAGGAGTTAAAAAATAAGTTCTTTTACCCCAAGATGAATCTTTTAGTCTCTATTCCTCAATTCCATCCTTCTTAAGATGAAGCTTGGAAGAAGAATCCACAGTTAGATGGATACAAGTTATGCCCAGCCACGAAAATATATCTTCCAGCAAGAGAATTTAAGGGAAGAGTAAAAGGGGTTTGAGGTTGAGCTGAAAGTTACTTTTATAGCAGATGGTCAAGAAGTCAAACCTAAACAATCTTTTCTCTCTTGCTTCTATCAAAACATAATCTGAGAAAAATTGTAGAACACAGACTTAAACAGGAATTTTGAACCCTTGATATGCCTAAACAACTTCTCTTATCCAACTGAGGAGCAGCAGAGTGAATTTTTTGTAGTAACTCATACTTTGCCTAAGAATAAGTAAAGTGGTCACATTCAAATATGATGGGATAGCCCATTTAAACAACAAGTTCTTTGGAATCCTTAGGGTTGGATCCAAGTCTAGAATGAAAGTTTTTAGCCAGTATCTAATTTGAAGTCGGTGTGGGGAACTGAAGTTTATAAAGGACAGATTTAAGACTTGGACACTGTATTATACCAAGTCCCACATGTGAGTTGTCTCATTCTTTCCTCTGGACATCTGATTAGTCCCATTCCACTACAGCAGCAGCAAGCTGTAAGATAAGTGCACCAAGCCATTCTCAATGCTACTCAAACAAAGTAAGAATATTATCTTTGATGTGAAGTAACTACTTAGGTGAATGGCTAGATATCACTAAAATTTTATTATATGACATATCAGATATCTCATTCAGACCAAGTGACAGAGATAAGGAAATCAGCAGAGGCAGAAACCAAGGGAAAAAAAAAGTGAAATATAGGAATAAGGGAAGGACTTAAAGCCATACCATCCCTATCATTTTGATGCCAATGGCAGCAAGAGATTATCAGAGCCTGGAGAGGGATCTCAGGTCAGCAGGAGAGCAGAACAGCACAAAGGAATTCCTGCCAGTAAGTCAGCTTCACTGGGGATCCAGTTTAAACCCCCCTATGCAAATTCACATAGAATGGGGAATAATCAAGAGGAGGTACAGATGTGCACAAGGCTGCAGGGCTAGGATCATATTGTTAGCACAGAGGCATGGTGGGATAGCTCCTAGGACTGGACTGTTGGAATGGAAGGATATAGGCTCTTTAGGAAGGACAGCCAAGAAAGAAGATGAGGAGGGGGTGTCACTCTCTATGTCAATGACCAGCTGGAGCATGTGGAGGTCCTCCTGGGAATGGATGAGAAGCTGACTGACAGCTGATGGGTCAGGATTAAAGAGAGAACAAGAGCAGATGACATTAGAGAGGGGGTCTGCTACAGGCTGTCCAATGAGAAACACCAAGCAGATGAGGCTCTCTGCAGACAGACAGAAGCCTCATGTTCCTAAGCCCTGGTCCTCAGGGGGAACTTCAACCTCATACCTGTTAGAAACACAAAACAAAAGGGCATAAGCAACCCAGGAACTTCCTGGAATGCATGGATGATAACTTCCTTCCACAAGAGATAGAGAAGCCAGTGAGGAGAGGTGCTAGACTGGACTTGGTTCTCAACAAAAAGTTGGGGCTGGTGGGGATTGTGAAGCTCAAGGGCAGCCTTGGCTGCAGCCCCTATGAAATGGTGGAGTTCAAGATCTTTGGGGAAGCAAGGATAGCACACAGCAAGCTTGAGGAAAGCAGACTTTGGCCTCTTCAGGGATCTTCATCTAGAGTACCATGGGATAAAGCCCTGGGCCCTCTCTGGAAGGAAATGGGAAACCTGATTAGCTAGTACATGGAGGAGGCTGAGGTACTCAATGACTTTTTTGCCTCAGTTTTCCCTAGCAAATGCTCCAGCCCCACTGCCTGACATGTAGAAGGCAAAGGCAGGGACTGGGAAAATAAAGACCTGTGCACTGTAGGAGGAGATCAGGTTCAAGAACATCTAAAGAACCTGAAGGTGCCCAAGCCCATGGGAACTGATGAGACACATCTGCAGGTCCTGAGGAAAGTGGCAGATTAAGTGGCTAAACCAATATTCATCATATTTTACAAGCCATGGCATATTGGTGAAGCCCCTACTGTCTGGAAAAGGGGAAAATAATCCCCATTTTTACAAGGAAAAAAAAGGAAGACTCAGGATGCTACAGGTCATTCAGTTTACCTCTGTTCCTGGCAAGATCTTGGAGCAAATCCTCATGGACACAAGACTAAGGCACATTGAAAATAAAGGGATGACTGGTCACAGCCAGAATGGCTTCACTAAAGGCAAATCACGTCTGACAAATTTGGTGGTCCTCTACAACAGGGTTAGAGCATTGATGGATAAGGGAAGAGCAAATGCGTTCATCTACCTGGACTTGTGCAAAGCATGAGACACTGTCCCACATGACATCCTTGTCTCTAAATTGAAAAAGGCAGGAATTGGACAATGAACACTTAGTGGATATGGAGTTAACTGGATAGTTGGCCTCAAAGAGTTGTGGTCAACAGCTTGGTCTCGAGGTGAGACTGAGACCAGTGCCAGATGGTGTTCCTCAGGGGTTGGTATTGGGACCAGCAGGGTTTCATGTCTTTTTCAGCAACACATACAGTGGGATTGAGGGTATCCTCAGCAGGTTTGCTGATGACACCAAGCTGTGGGATGTGGCTGACATGCAGGAGGGAAGGGATGCCATGCAGAGGGACTTTGACAGGTTTGAGAGGTGAGACTGTGTCAGCCTCATGAAGTTCAGCAACTTGTGACTGCAAGGTCCTGCATGTGGACTGGGGCAATCCCAAGCATAAATGCAGACTGGGTAGAGAATGGACTGAAAACAGCCCTGAGGAGAAAGATTTCAGAGTGCTGGTTGATGAGAATCACAGAATCCTAAAACCATTTAGGTTGGAAAAGACCACCAAGATTATTGAGCCCAACCTTGACATGATCTGGCTATGTACCACATCCTGGGCTTCATCCAGAGTAATGTGGCCAGCAGGCTGGGGGAGGTGAATCTGCCCCTCTACTCCATTATTGAGAGTCCTCATCTGAAGTACTGAGTCCCATCCAGTTTTGGGGCCCACAATACAGGAAAGATGTGAAACTCTTCCAGTTTAAGTTGTGGTTTATAGCAGATCTGTAATGTTTCAGACTGCAACAGAAAGCATTACAGAAATGCAAATCTCAGTACTGGTTAATGCAGTGTCTATATGCAGCAGACATAAAAAATAACTGATTCACAGTGGAAGGAAAAAGCCCTACTGCACATAGCTGACAGAACAACAGATGCTGTTGAAGACAGGAACATTACACATTACTATCAAGACTTACAATGCCTTCAACTGAAGACCAAATCCTAGCTAGCTAGAAAATAATAGTATTAAAGCTCAGATGTATCTGAGAATCCAGGATATTATACTATTTTCTATATATATAAATAATATTTTAAAAAGTGTTATTCAAAAGCATTATCTTCTCTGAAGACTCATAACATACTAACATGCTGTCCTTATTTATTTTCTACAGGTATTGCAGTAGTTCTGTACTGGAAGTTCATGCCATAGATGTTTTAGCCAAAGGTCTCAATATTATGATTATAGCTCTTCCACAGTGGTCCAAAATATTACTGGTTATTTGCCA
>VXAX01003152.1:99631-149151 GCA_013399835.1 Leptocoma aspasia
GGTTATTTGCCAAGGCCCTGTTGACAATCCTCAACTCTGGGAATCCTTTCAAACAGTTTTTCACTTTCAGGAGTAATTATGGGGGGAAAAAAAGTTGGTTTATTTTACCTGCACTATTGTTGCAAAAACAGCTCTTTTTGATTGTTAAAACACTGAATTTTCTGAAAACATACCAAAAAATCCAAGAGATGCTGTCTCTGTGCAAACACATATGCACAAAAACCAGTTCTATTTGCAGGAAATAATGAAAGATTAATTACATATTTTTAATAGATTATTTTCTAATAATATAATTGTTAAAATGAGGGGATGGGGGAACCCATTCTCTAAATTCAACAGAATAACAATCTTTCCCTTGGACGCTGAGTTTATGCCTTCAAGTTACAAAAACAAAAACCCTGGAGAACTGGCAAAAAAATTATTGTTGGCACCAAAACAAAGGAACTTTTAATCTATTTCAACTGAAATCATACGATCCAGTAGCCTGGGGGAAGGGCTATTAATAGCAGCCAGAGCAAAGCAGAGAAGACAGCAGCTTTCCTCAGCTGAGAGAGCAAGGCAGCAGGTTCTCTGCAGCTCTTCTACTCCCTTCACCCAAGTGCATGAGGCCAGTGGTCCTGGAAGCCCAGCAGCAGCGGGCTGGCAGAGGCAGAACTGGGCACCTGGGCTTGGCAGCTTCTGACAGCCATCCCCAACTACAGCTACAGCCTCACGCCGCATCCTCCCAAGGCCAGCTGACCCCACTTTTGATCATGGCACATTTGAAGAGCTTTTAGGCTACCTCTGTGTGTTATTGTACTCACAACTGGAAAAGACAACAGAGACAGCACTGTAAAAATTAAATTGGCTATGAGTAAATCCCTGTCTCCTACTTGGTATCGATAACATATTCCTTTAATGAGGGGCAGGAGAGAAGGAAAAAAAAAAATCACAAAACAGCCAAGGAAGATGGAGAAATGGCTTTCATCAACAGAAATGCATACATCAGCCAACAAGCTGAATAATCACAAAATGTGGGAAAACCCTGATCCAAGCATTAATAATTCAATTAGTATTCATTGAAATAACATTGATTTTAATTAATCTATTTCACATCACTGTTCATATCCTATGTGTTTTCTATAACAGCTTAAAAATCATTAGTGTATGAGCCTGCTAAGTACTCATACCTTTAAAAATAACAAAAGGGAGACATTAACTTGCTGAATGAATATTTTAAAGCCTCAAATAGTCAATAAAGAAAAATGAAATGTAATTGCTTGTTGCTGTGCATTACTAATATGGAAAACACTACTATGTTGCCAGTTGTACTATATACATAATTTGATTCATTGGAACTTCAGTATATTAAAATATTGGTAAAAACTGCATTAGCCACCAAAAAATATTCTTACCAACTTGTATTTGCACAATACAATAGCTGGCACTGTTCAGCAACTGACTGAAGCAAAACACTTCATTTATTCTACTGCCCTGCTCTGAGCTCATCCAAAATACACAGGAACAAAAAAAGTACATGTTTCTGCCTGAAGTAGGCCCAGCAGATCGACAGAGAATATCTATGTCCATGACAGAGCTTTGCTGGAGATGATGTGGAACAAGGAACAAGGCACATTTCTACAGGAAACTCCAAGAATCACTGTAATTCCTAAAGCTCTGTGCACCACAGCAAGCCAGAGCCAGCAAGCACGAACTTCACTTCCCTACTTTAGGACACAGTTTCTCTTTTTTATGTTGGGCAATGCTGACACTCCGGCCTTGGCCCTTTGGCAGAGTACCTTACCAGTGAGTCCCCACCAAGTTGGGTAAAAAGATGAAGAAGAGAGATGTATAGGCAAATGTAATTTAATAGAGAGCAGCAAGACCAGTCTGGGCTATCTGGTATATTAAAATGATTTTATAAAGAGATAAAAATAAATATGCTCTCCTTTACATTCCCTTGCCATTACGTTTTAAGTCATAATAATTCAGCAAATCCACAATTATTGTTACATTTTATTTTAGTTTAGTTTCGCTTATTTATTTTTGCAATATATTGAGGAAAACGCTGACTTTGGATGCAGTCTGATGCTTTTCTGTCTGGCTGGGTAACTACAGAGATATGACATTTCAAGTGCTTGGTTTCCAAACAAGTTATTTTGCAACCTATAGGTCTCTAATTAGGCTCAGTCAATTTTTATTAGTTTCCACAGGTTCAGATTTCATTGCAAGGCAATTGAAATACTTTAAATCTTTTCACTGTCAGTCATCTGTCTTTGCCTAAGAGAGTCTTTCACATCACAGCTTTTACCTCATTTTTCAAACAATGCTCATACTTGTTCTCTTAATTGATACTTGTTTACACTAACGATTTCTGCTATGTGTGAAATACTTTCATGTGTAAAATAAACTGTAAGTAGCATTTCTCCATCTCCACCCCAAACTCATTATCTAAATGCTACAGGTTATTCCACATTTCTATATACACAGAACACAGAAGTGCTGATTTTCTTATTTAGTAACAGTTGTGGTCACCTTAGGTGTGCCAACAGTTCAGCAAGGGGCACAGGCTGCCACTACACATTATCACAGGATAATAGGACAGAAGGATTTACATTCCAGATATCTTTCAAAAAATACCATAATTGGTTTATCAGCAGTACTCAACCAAGTGCAACTTTAAGCTCAGGCACAAGCTTATTTTATATATGCATACCTATCAAATATATATGCATATAGATAGCTATCTACATCTTTTTTTCCACATCATGTGCAATATTGAAATACATTATGTTTTTCATTGGCATTACACACCTTGCACCAGCCTGCAGCATGTAGATACAGTAAACACTATCACTAAAGCACAGAAATCTTTGCACACCACCCCAGTAAACAACCTCGGTACACTTCAGTTTCCACAGAAGTATGTATTTGTTAAAGCTCTTTTACTGAAAAAAGAAAAACACTAATAGCACCATGGGAGTTTCAAGAAAGGCAGGCAAATTATGATCACATTTACCATCTAATTTGCTCTCTGAGGCTTGTTCAAACAGTGCAAACATTGTGCTCCTCTTCTTCATTTGTTCTGACAAGCAGGATGACAACTAATCACCATCAAGAGCTTTCCCACTCTCCAGGCCCCCGTTTTCTGTTTATTCAATTTGATGCCTTCCAGCCAAGGAAACTGTTAGCCCTCCCTGCCACCCCAACTGAGAAGGCCAGCTCTCCAAGGCCAGATTTCAACTAGAACTCTTTGTAGGGTGTGAATCCAGTGCTAAGCAGGAATAAGACAGGCTCTTTCTGCTGTGCAGTGTGTGATACCACCAGCAGTGGGTTCTGTATAAGTTGACAAAAACCCCTAAGGGAGGCAAATAAGGTTTTAGACTGGCACAGAAAAAGGAGACAGAGGAGAAACATCCTCTACCTGCTTTCTTTCATTTTCCCCAAATGACAGTTCTGTGATCTACCAAAGCATTGTCATGAATGCCTTAAAATACAATGCAAAAATAATAAACCAAATTTTTAAAAAAATAGCTTGGAAAGTTACTTCAAGAATGTCTGTCCTTTGCTAGATCTTGTCTTGACAACTGTTGCACTGATTTGCCTTGATAACGCTCAGCCACACAATCAAATTACCTTGACTTTATGAGTTAAGCCAGTGTCATTGCCCACATATCCCCTCTTCACCCAGAGCTTAAGCAAGACAAGACAAACTGAAAACAAAAAAGGACTAAGCCATAGTATCTTGCATGCCTATTGGGCTATAATAGTATACAGTAGCAGATGCATTAGCCACAAAAATGGGCCACCTGTAATAAAACTAAAAGTGAAAATTACATTGAAACTTGGATATTTAAATAGGTAAAAAGTATGTATGTGTATACAAATAAGGACTCACTACAAATCAACCTTGCTGATCAGAGGTCATATCAAAATGGAGCAATATGTTAACATATATGGCAAAAACAACTATAAAAATTTTCACTGCTTCAGCTCTGATATTCCATTATTTCTAATAACACAAAGGAAATAATGTTAACAGGCTAACTTCAGATTCATCAATTTCAAGAGATCTTGTGCTTTGCATTGACCAAATCCATAGCAAAAATTCTTTCTTTTGCTTTGTAAGCGCTTGAAAAATGCAGCCAGGCATTAATTGATAAAAAGTACACCCTCTTACCATGAATCCTCTCCCCTTACCTTCAGGTAACAGCCCATAACCCCACCAATGTCACCAGTATCACTAAGCAGCACCACTGAATTAGACTCCGCTACCCAAAAAAGTGATGTTAGGAAGCTGCCTGGCTCAAACACTATTCTACTTTCTGAAAGGTCTTTAAATGTTTTCCTGGATCTTGCAATCCTTTTGCTTACACACATAATTAAACAATCTGCACTAGAATACATTATGAGTCAGGTGATTGTTCATGAAATATTATGAAAACTTGTCCTAATACAAAGTGCACACATAGGTGTAGTATTTCTTTCTAAAAATTCACTCTTTTTATAAATGTCTGCTCAGGTAAAGATCTAGAAATATAGTATGACATGCAAATATGTTTAGAACCTCATACATGGCAAAGGGATACAACAGGCCATGTATAACCCACTACTTTGTGGAAAAACTATTTGAAACAGAGAGGAATTTTGCAAACTAAAGATGGCAAAGGTTTCTGTAAAAGGCACAATAAAATTCTTTACTAAGAGGTTGGTATATTCTTGGGAGGGACAAAGAGGAGGAGAAAAGCTATTCCCCTTGTTCCTGCTGCTTCCAAAAGTACTTGCAATCTCATTTTCTTGGAAAATATTTAGGGGACAGACTGTTGTCTCTGCTGCATGTTACATGAGAGCCTTCAGTATTTTCACTATTACAATGATAAATATCTTCATGGCAGTGAGAAATTCACCCACATCACTCTGCCACCCATGCATTACACCAGTCTGTGGACCAAAGAGGTGTATTTCCTGATTTAATGATAAATCTGGTAGCCTAATGGACTTCAGATTAGACCAGTCCACTCTCATGTCAGCAGGTAGTCTTCAATAACTGTCTGAGTCTGAAGATGTTTGGTGCTGAGCTACTGTCTCCAGATGCTTCATATGTAATTTCTGTAGGCTATGATACTTATATGGTCCACATCAAATTCAGAGGTGCTTTTCCTTTAATCATTACTGCTGTTTTCTAGTGGGCTTATTTGTGATTTTAAAAAATTTGTAAAGATCAATTAATCCACCGTCCTCAAAGTTGCATGACACTGCAGAGCTGCAGAAGATGTGTTACAGATTTTTTTCATCTCATCAGCTTCACAGCATTAACTTCAAGGATCTTGAATTTTGATCATTTAGATCAGACACAGATACCTGCAGAAAGAAATTGAGCCCAAAGTAACTTTCTTTAACAATTAATATCCTGTGCAACTTCAGTGATTTCAACAGAATCAAGAGGGAGGTAAATCAGTTTGTATTTTTGGCAGCTTTCCCTTTTCTGCCAATTAGAACAATTAGACTCTAAATTTCACATTGAGCTAAAATAAACTAGCAGTGTTGTCTTGGTCAAACATTAAAGTAAATAGCACTTGCAGCATTAACCATAATTGCAGTTTTTCAAGGTATCAATATCACATTCCCATTGGCTCATTTTCCCATGCTTACTACAGTGAATGTATTTTGAGGAGTGACATCTGCTTTGTCTGTGCCAAAGGAGACAGTTGGGTTTCAGCTGCTAAAGCAGCAGACTGCCAAAGCAGTTGGACTCACCTTCCCTAGAGAAGACTTCAAGTGCTTCTGGGAGGCACTTGGGTACAGAGGAGTAGAGCAGGTGGGAGGAAATAGTAAGAAGACAACTGGTTTCAGACATTCTTCTCCAAGTGGTGGGGAGAAGACAGCAGGGTACAGAGGCGGGTAAAAGGTAGACTTGGGCTCCTAAGGAAGAAAACACATCTGAACCCTTTGTTTATTCTTAAATGGCTCATAGGGAGTACGTTTTAAAAAACATTATAGCCACGACAAGGCTCTTTATAAGGAAACAAAGACTTTTGTAATGGGGAGGCAGGCTGTGCTTTAGTAATGGTACTCTAACTAATTTCTATCTACAGCCACTATATTATAAACAAGCACAGATTGCAAGACTTCTCATGTTATTTAATGCTAGCTGAAGGTGACACAACAGGTGAAATTCAATTAAAAATGTAAGCAATATATTTTGATGTGTAATAATTTCCTCTTAAAATGGTTTGAGAGGTTTTTCAGTACTGTCGATGTGCAGACAATACTGGCAAACACCTGGTCTGTCCACTCCTAGCTCTCCTGACCTCTTGAGGCCAGCTCAAACTAAATCCAGGTGTTTCCAGCAAATGTCTTTCTGTGCTGCATGGGATTCATGAGAAGTGGAAAGCCAGAGACACTGCGGCAGCAAAATGGAAAGGAAGCAGCTCTGAGCAGCCATAGACTGAGAGCCATTGTTTAAGAGGAGTTCAACTCAGAGTCCACTAAGTCAATGGGAATTTTGCTACCAACATAGACAAAGAGCTTCATCATTATGCTTCAGATGCAACAATCCTAGGTGAAGCTTGAAATAATTTTAGATTACAATTTCAGTGGAAGTCCTGTCAAATTTTTTTTCCATTTAAGGGCAGGTTTCCTTATATAAAATATTCTCTTCCATTTGAACATTACATGAAAACCCCTATTTCCAACACACCATAGTAAGTTTTTTACAGCTCAATAGGTTACTAGGAATTCAACAGCCCACATCCTTGCAGTGACTTACACACCATGAATAAGGACATGTAAGAATAGACTGAAGCAGAAAGGAGTCAAGCAGTAAGAAAACAAGGAAATGCAAATATTTTACCTTGTCTTACTATCAGCAGATTGTTTTCAGAGGAACCACAAGCTACACAAATACAAAACAAAGTATAAATACTAATTGTTCTTATCTTTTGTCTGTACTCAACATGCCTGAGGTAAATATTTAACCAAACATTAACAAGTGATCTTAAGTAAAATGACATCTTGTTTTTGGTCTTCCAAAATGCCACACGAACTTCTTATACAGGGAACCAGTCAGAAGAAACCACATCACATAAAATAGGAAAGATTAACTTTCTGTTCAGCTACTCGCACAGCCAAACTCAAAAGCAAAAATAACACCCCAAGTATATCTGAAGATAGCATATTTCTGAAGAAAAGCATATTTCTCTCCTTAAAGGAAGCACTACTGTAAGTCTCCTACCCAACTACATAGGTTGTCAGTAAAGCCAGTGCAATAGCAGCATGTCAAATCTAAGGACCCTGGCTGCAGAGCCACCAGCCCTGCCTGTATGAACACTACTGCATGCATATGTTGGTCCAGGGCACTGTGCACCCGCCTGGTCAGTCCAAAGGACAGTCTCACCATTCTTCCATTTCTAAGTTAAAAAGCTAACTAAATCTATATTGCACAAAAAAGTCCTTTGTAGTACATTTTTTTTCCCCCAAAGTTCAGTAAGAAAAGTATTGTATCAAGTGGCAGTAGCTAGGTAGTCTTTATTGGGCTCATAAAAGATTATGATTTTGCCCTATTCTCTATATAAGTGAATTTCTTAAAATATCATTTTTAAAACGGCACTTTTTCTTCTCATGATAGTGTTTCTTTAATATATTAACTTTCCCACATCCCATACTTTGATGGTTCTGCAATTTTCTAGTTCATTTTAAATCATTTTTTGACAAAACAATACCAACAGTTCAGTAAGTGTCCCACTGCATTTTGCAATTTACGTTTCTTTTTGAAATACCCTCTTACTGAATAGCTTTAGCAACTAATAAAACTCTTCAATTTCAAAGCCAAAAGAATCCCATTAAGCACTAAACTCCTGAGGAAGGGGAAAGGACTAGTTATACTGACTATTGATGGTAGATTTTGGTTTTAACACTAGTAAAGCTTTTTTAAAACCAGTAATACATTGCAATTAACAAGTTTCATGCATGCAGGAGGTTTACTGTATGGATTTTTGTACATTTGATGCTTTGACATACAGATGTGTACACATACTTGTAGACGTGCATACAGACATGTAAATATATAACTGTAGATAAAGATATATAAGTATATAGTGACACATATACACAGGCACATATATACATCAGCCACCACTGCTAATTTTCTCTGTCTGGCTAAACAATAATGAACAAAAAATATAGTGGAAAATCCCCACTATGAAATTAAATATATTCTTATGTGATTGATAAGATGCAATAACTAAGCTGAGTAGAGCCCTGGTGAAGGCATATAAACCTTGCTAACATAAATTTTGTCTGTTAACAGTGAAGTGAACCACTAATAGGATCACACCCAGTCCGTGATTCATGGTAACTTTGCATCAGTAATAGTATGATAACTAACTTTTATAAATTATGAACTCCTATTGCATTCTCACTTTGGAAAAAAATACACACCCTTACAAAGAGCATTTGTCTAAAACTAGGGACATAAGCAGAGCTGTAGATCCAACTTTTTAAAAGATTCACTCTATTTATCTCCTAATACCTGTCCATCCATTAGAGACAACCTTTCCCACTTGAGATGGGAGCAATTTCAGTCTGATTCAGTGCAAAGCAGAATACTTTAGGTTAATATTTTCTTTACTTTGGCTGTGGTACTTTTCTTCAACTTCCATTTGAGATAAAAATCTAATGCTTGAGGACTGCACCTTCCCCAAGATGTAACTGGACTTTTGCAAGAAACAAGCACTTCATTTTAAAATCAATTTCTGTAAACCTTTCAAATAAAAAGTTTTGATTCCAGCATGGACAAAGAATGCTTAAACTCTCTAGCCTTAACATTTAATAGTAAATACATCATCTTTATAGTCCATATGAGATTATTTTCTTTAAACATGGACTAATTATTTTATTAAATATTTGTGTTAAAGAGCAAGGTCAGCTTCAGAATTCCTAGAAAAGGGCACTAGAACAAGCCACCTAAAGAATGACACCAAGAGAAGAGCATGATAGCCATCAGATTTGAGAGAGGAAGGTAGGCATGTTTAAATTTGTTTCATCTCTTCCATTGGCAGTATTTTGGTCAGTGGAAATAACAGCTACAGAGTATTTGTTATTCCACTACCATTTATAAGATGTTTTGGTTGTATGAACTACAGAAATATATGAACATGTATTTTCATAAACAATACATGTGACAGACTCTTAAGTTTAATTTATTTTATGAACAGAAATGTTTGTCCCTTTACTTTAATCCCCATTATCCTGAAGTCATCTATATTAATAATTTCAGTTTGGTTATTGTCCTGGTAAATCACAGCATTACAGAAGGGGTAGGTTTGTAAGGAGCCACAGTAAGGTACCACAATATTTATGTTACTTATGGTAATTTTTGTTACTTACAATAACAAAAATATTGTCATAATTTCTGTTTCTTCTAGACAGGATAAAATACCTGGCTACTGAATAACAAAGATGATTCCAATTTCTGTCATCATTTGAAGCAATCAATGTAAAAGAGAAAAAATTTGAGAACTAAAATAAATCCTGTGAAGAGTATGCCTTAGTGGCACTCATTTTAGAACTGTCTGCCTTTGTACTTGTATTTATAAATGCTAATTATCAAGGTCATCACAGATTTGTGTGATATTTTAGGTTTTCTCTTTACTTTTCTATTAACCTGAGAAGTAGAAGTGTTCTTTCTAAAATTATTATTCTAAAATTCTAGAATATCTTAGAACTATACTAGAGCTGCCTAGATACTCTTTTCAACAATTTCCCCTTTGTTAATTTTCAGAGGTTACTAGAATCAACTGCTGTAGCTACTGCATTGAGAGATTAAGATGCTGTTCCCCACAACTAATATGTCCCTCCATTGCAACATTTACTTTCCAAAATATTAGTATCTTCTTTGGAAAACACTCATGTTCGTTTTCCTATTCATTAAGGTATTTGCAAAAAAAGATAGATTAATTCTCCTGCAAAAAATATCCCTGAAGTAACTTTAACATAACTATTAAATCTAGCTTCAACCTAGACCTGGGTTTCAACCTAGACCTTCATGCCCACATTTTACCATGTAATTCTGGCTTGAGGTCTCTAGAATCAGTGACAGGTGGATCATCTAACTAAAGCAAATACCTTTGGGCAAAGCTAAGCCAGCAAAATTACTTGTGCTGCTACCGCAGTAGGCTACCATTAGGGAAAGAAAGAAAGAAACTAATGAAAACTTTCCCACACGTGCCAGGATTGTCACTGACACAATGATAATTGGCTTACAAGAGGTGATAAGACTACAGACAAATGGTAATATCATGGCATTCACCTTTGCGCTGTCCTCCCTTGTGTCTTTTATATGTCTCTCCAAACAGGCTTTCTGCAGGAGTGATGAGGAGGTCTCATTTTGGAGAAAGATAGAGAATAGAGTGGAGATCTCATGTGCATGTCAGATGATTAAGTCTCACTGCGTACACTGTCATACAGTGAGTGGAAGATAAGTAAAACACCCCTCCAAAAACAAACAGAGCAAATATGGTGCTCAACCAACTCTGACTTCCCAAAATAACAGATAAGCAACTGAAATTCTGCATCTGCAAGACAAAGGTGCCAGCAAAACAGAAAGGTAGTCAGGTGCTTTAGATATCAACTGTCTCTGAGCACATATCAGCTTTTAATAAATTCAGTTAAAGGTGGGTATGAAATTATTCCAGGATTTGAAGAATGCTGTTCTCTACACACATAAAGCATTGGCGATTTACAGCCAAACAGTTTCTAATGAAAATCTTTGGCAACACAACCAGTTGTATCTCTTTGCTAGTATTTGCATCAGAAAGTCTTTATATTTTCTATGGGGGTGTGAGTGATAATATTTCTGGCATAATGACCCTAAAGTGGTATTACCCAAACGTATAATATAATAATAAATAAATAATAAAGCTAAAAAGTACCTACTGAATAAGTCTTTACAACTTTTTAGTATTGAAAGGAACCCAGAATTGACTAAAATGGGTCTTAAGCTGTCTCTGTCTTTTGCTAAAAATGCTTAGCAAACTTTCCTTCCTTCCCAGATAGATATTTTCTTTCTTCCTCTTCCAGGAGTGGAAGATCTGCAAGCTAAGGTCAAAGCTCAAAAAGCTTCAACAGTTGTAGACACTCTCCAAAATACTGGACAAAATTTAATTGCTACAGCTTTTGTTCAGAATGAAACAAACTTAGAGGAGCACCTATTCCCCACATCACCAAGGAGCCAATGTTCAGTGCAGCATTGGATATTTCAGGATGTATATTTATTATATGTGAAAACTATTCAGGGGCTAAAAAAATATCTCAGATAAGGGCTGGAAATACCCTGAAATGGCCTAAAATGAAAGGCCAGAATTGGAATCTTCAGAGTTATCCCATATGCCAAAAACTACAATGAATAAGTCAACACAGGCAATATAAAATATTGACACTGCAGCTCTAAGTAGGATAGATTTGTTTATGTTGCTTGGAAAAAAAATACACTTCTTTTAGATTAATATTCTCATTCTGCTGAGGCAGCACCTCCTAATAAAATGATATCTAAGCTTGTGATGGTGTATATGCAGTTTTTTTACTAGATACAGCACTGGTGACAGTAATATCCAATAAAGGACAACTTATTAAGCAAAAGTGTAAGTTCTAAGTAATTGAGCAATTTAAAAGTTTTAATCTCAAGAATAATGGATTTAATGACAACAATAATGCAGATACTGAAAAGGGCACCTAGTTAGATTCCAATCCGTGTTATAACACAGCAGTATCACTACTTTCTTTTAACAATGCAGGTAACTGGTGGCAATTTTTAAATGCTACCAGAAAACACATACAGAACAAAATTAATAGATAACAATAATTAACAACATTATTAATATTACAATTTATTTAATGAGAGGTTAATATTATAATCTACTTAATGGGGGGTTCCTTCCCATTGTCACTGTATATAATGCTGTCTGTGTCTTCATAGTGGGAAACATTAGTTGCAAGCCTTAAAGAATGCAAGTGAAAATCCTGGAATTGCTGGGTACTGTAACATGGGAGGAATAGGGCACCCTATTTCAGTTTCAGAAAGGAAAAAGATAAGAGGCATCAAATTTACCTCTTTGCTTAATGAGACCTAGGGCAAATAACAATAATGCAATATTTGGACAACTGAACATCAAAACACAATGCAGTAAAAGAAAACTAGTTTTCTGGCTTTGCTTAATACTGGCTTCAACTTCTCAAGTCTAAGTAACAGCAACAAACATCTCAAACTCTAAATGGATTAAGTAAGAGAATCATTATTAGGGTGGTTGTTTATAACTTGAAATTGTGTTGAATGCTAGCTTGTTTATTTAGCACAACTGTTACAGAAACTTGGAAAGAAAAGGCATTTTGGACCAAATGTCCAAGTTTCTAAACCAAAGAACCAGTGCTATAAAAGCTCTTCTACTTGAAGAAGGAACTATCAGATAAGGTGTAAATTTTGAAAGCAACTGATCAGTGATAAACTCATTTTCCAGACTGCTGTGCATTCTCCATCCATACTCAAAGATGTGGGATTGGACTCCGTCTTCTGTCAGAGGAACAACACTCCTAAAATTATAATTTACACTCATTCAGAATTGAAATGCAGGGTTTATTACTCAAGAGCCTGGCAGCTGAACAGCAATATGTGGATCTTCCCTGTGAACAGTATGTACTGTAGGCAGAATTGTTAGAATGAAGGAAGACTGAAGATAAAGCCAAGACTCCTGGTGAGATCTATCAGATGCTTATTAGCACAAGAGATTTCAAAAGCTACATGACAGAAGGGATAAAACAGCTGAAAATAATCTCATATAGTGTACAGTCAAGGAGGAGACACAGAAATACCAGTGCTATGTGTGAATATAAGCTAAACATTTGTAAAAGCAGTTCAGCCGAACAACTGATGTAAAAAGAAGACAAAAGTACTGACCTACTTCACAGCTCTTCGTGTTCCGACTACCTCATACAAGCTTTAAGGCTAACAGGTCATCTTCATCCTCATTCATTCAAAATCATCATCCAACTTTCCCTTTCTCTTCATCTGCCAAGAAACCTGCAAGGCGATTATTAATGTAATGCAATGTGGAAAAGCAGTTGAATGAAACAGTGTCACTGCATTCCAAGTATGGTGGAAATTTCTTCCAAGAATCTCTATCAAGTCACCTTTGATATTTATAGTAGATTTGCAGCTCCTTCCCCCCAGTTAGCAAACTTCTGTGCATATCTACTGAAGAAGAAAGAAACGGAAAGAAGTGCCGTTGCCTCAGGATAAACGAAAAGCTATTTCAGTTGTGGGTGTTCTTGACAGTGTCTGCTGTGATAGGAACTCACTGAAGACCAAGTTCCCGGCAAGATACACAGGGAGAGTGACCTTTGAGCGTAACTATAGTTTTGTTAGGATGTTAATTAAAATCCATATTGATCCACAGAGGAAAGAATACAATAGAAAATTGGGATATACTATGTCTGGTGCTGGAAAGTCATTTATAAGAGTACTCAGGCTCCACACAAAACACAGTGGTATCATTGACATAATAAAGAAACCAAAAACCAAATAAGTTTCATGGCCATGACAGTACTATGGTCACTTGAAAGACAAGGTGGGGAACTATGATTCTATTCTAACTCAATACCATAAAGCAGAGAGTAGATAAAAAATGGGACACGCACCACTTCTTTACAAAGACTTTAAGGGAGAAGTGAATTTAGCAAAACCTTTTAACCGAATATTCAATAAAAGCACTATGCCAACAACTTTGTCTAAAATCTCCTGCACAAGATTGTCAGGATCAGATATATTTGCCCTATGTTGTTTTGTTGGTTTTTTTCTTTTTACACGATACATCACCACAAATATTGATGTATTTCAATTACACAATATGAACTATTTTAATCTCCACTGGAAATTAAACAGTAAGTACCTTTTCAAAACAAAAAACAATCCATCCCAATATTTAAATGAGAAGATAGCAAATTTTTGTGTCACAGGGATTCAGACTTTCACATGAATGTAAAGATATTTCTCAGTTTAACTATCTGATTTTCAAGTACCTACAAGTGAACTATACTTATAATGCACAGAATTTACATGATTTGCCCTTCTTTGAATAGCTGGAAAAGACAGAAGGTTTCAGAGTAATTTTGTTAGAGGACACTCTTATATAACCATGACTATATACAGTAAAGAATGAAAACATATGGTAGAAACTGCAAGGTCCAAATTGTTAATCCAACAAATGGATGACCAGAAAATGCAGCATGTATTTACAGTGTTGATTAGGGCAAGAGAATTGAGAACATCCTGAAACACATGAGCCCAACAATGCAATATACCCAACCAATATTTATTGCTGCCTCTCTAGAAGCAATTTCCATTTTGATGTGTTCTCTCACACATGATGTTCTGAAACAGTTAAGTAACATGAAAAATACAGGTTCAAGACTATATCTGTCACAGATGAAAATACAGCATTTATGCAGCATTACATAATAAAGCCGCTGCCTGAAGGATCCAAGGTCCTCTCAGGACTGCCACAAATCTACATATTGTCATATGTAAGAGATTTTTACATTTGCTTATGCGAATTAAAAAGGATCCACATTAATAATCAAAACAAAAACCCCATAGTTATTGAGTCTAAAGGGCTGAGGAAATTTAACAGTGGCATTTGATTGTGGCAAAGGTCACCTATTAGTTCACAAAAATCTGCCTGGAAAGCCATCTATTTTAGCCAGTGTTTTATAGAGAAATCAAGGACCATGTTAAAACCATCCTGGTGGGGGGGAGGGGCAGTACTGAGAGTAGATCTGTATTTGTTCTGAACTTAAATGACAGCAGAATTGTGAGGAGGGAAAAAAATGGTAGCAGTTCTTTGCACACTTATTCTAGAAACTAGGGATGAATTAACTCCATTGAACTGTTTACCTAACCAGTATATCTAGCTAAATTTCTACTATGCTAATGTAAGTGAAATCATTAACACTGATTTTTGCCAAATAAAATATAAATTTTGTGGAGATAATCAATGCTAAGCACGGAGCTCCATAAATTTATGGAATCAACGAATTTAGCGAAGAAATCATATAGCATGCTATCTGCAGCAGTAGATGACTGGACTGATGATCCTAGAAGTCTCTTCCAATCTTGTTTTCCCAAACTACTACATATAAATTAGATACCAATTTTCACTAGTAGCTTAATCAAGTTTTGGACACGTGTATTTGGAGTTGAAACATGAATGCATCCTCTCAGTACATGATCCGGACTATAAGATGATTATTTCTGCTCAAGTCCTGCACACCACACAGCTATCCCTTTCTCTAATGCTTTAATCTAATGGCACAATTAGCCCAGTTAAGGATTAGACATTATATTCAGAATTTTGTTACAAGAGCTCTCCTACCCCTAAGTATCAGAGAATGCAAAAAATACATCACCCTTGCATGTCTTAGCAGGTAAGCATTAAGTATTTTTCTACCATATATAAAAATTAGCATGCAGAGATATTGCTACAAAAAGCTGTATCTAACCCAACATTTTGATACATCTAAATAAATTTGTAGACACATAACATGAAAAGGTATAAATATACACTATATATATACACACTATATATAACTATTCGCATCTGTATATATTGCCAGATGATTCTGGTATAGTAAATTTGAAAAACACACAGAAAAAGAAAGGAGGCAAATATTCCATAATTTACTAGTAGCACACACTTTTTTAGAATGCTTTATCAGGTCCTGATTTAATCCACCTGACATCCCTATAGAGCTGGAAAGTATAAACTAATTTTTAAGGCACTGAAAGTGAAGTAAACAAAAAAAAATCAAAAAGGCACTAAATGGCAGGTATTCCAGTCTTTAATAGTGAACTTTAATCCACTAAAAAGCTCCAGGTCTTATTTTGGGATATTATCTTCAGTTTCTGACCACTTTTTCATGGAAATCTCTCAATCCCCCCATCCCATGAGGAAAACATATCCAATCTAAGGAAACCACCTGTGCTTTTTAATAGCCTTGCCTGACAAAGAATAGGTCTTGTAAAAGATGAGATACATAAATGGAAAACCATAGAACATTTGAGAAAGGTGACTAAATTCACTACCCTAGTGTCAATTTTTACTTCCTAGGTTTGTTTTTAGAGGGTTTTTTTTAAAAGGCCATTCATGAAATACTCGAGATGCCTGTCTTATATTAATGTTGTGTCCTCTGACATCCACTCAGTGAAAGATAAAAAGATGGCATTAAGTTTTAGCAGTGAAGTGAAATGTTGCATGGTGCAAGGTGACCCAGTCTCATTTAACAGATTACCAAAATATAATCAAATAAAACCTATGATCTTTACACTGGCAAAAACAGTGCAGCAAGAGGACAAATGTGATTTTAAAAACTTAAAAGACCAATTGAAATGAATCATGTATATTTTTACAATGTAAGTGAGTCCTCTGCAGCTATCCAGTCCTTGTAAGAGCATCCATATTGAGGGCAAATTTTAATACAGGCAGGTTGAGCTTTCCCTACAATTTTTTCCTGCCACTATATCTAACTCCAAGCAAATATCCCAAACTCAATTAAGCTGTTTGATTACACTAAAAACAGTCCTTGCTCTTCATCTTATTCTCAGTATCTGCTGACAGATAACTCATAGTTCACAGAGAATGTATTGTCTAACTGCATTAATCCACAGCTGGAGAAAAAATGGGAAAAGAGAATTCATAACAGTCTGATGATGTGCGTACTATTTAATTATACCACAATAAACTATCATGGGTTAGGATTACCAATAGAAAACTTTAAGAAGCACAGATTTTGTGAAACAGATCTAGACTTAATTTATAGAATTCTTCTCACACAGCCAGTTTTCGATTGCTACCATGATTTCCATACACCTTTCTCTAATGTGTTTTCTGATAGCTACTGACAAACTTGAGATATTTTCATGACGGACTTCGGCTGTAATCCACTATGGCAATTCCTCCTTTCCTAAACCCTCACATTTAGTCCTTCAAATCCATTCACTGAGAGCTGCCTCACCTGCCACTCTGATTGCAATGCCTCCCAGACCCTCATCAGGTCACCTCATCTATCCACTGTCACACAAACTTGGGGTCGATTTGTTGAAATGGAGGAAACTTCTTCTAGGGTTGAATGATGTAATTTGGAGCTGAAATTAAGTGAAGCTAGCAGGTTTGGATAGAGTGTTAGGTGAAATTGTGTCAAACAAATCCTGAAAAATAAACCAAAATAAAGCTATGAATTCATGCCTGTATTTTGCAGGAAACAACTCCTGGCAAAATAATTTTGAGTTTTAAATTAATCACAGGAGACCTTAAAAAGCATAAACAAAATTATATTATTCTTTTTAATTTTTAGATTAATTTTTATAATTAATTTTAAATATCCTTTTGCAAAGAAGATAAGGCAGAAGATAAGAGATAGTGAGGGGAGAGGTGACTGAAGCTGCAGAGTTAAAACATCCACAACTTCAAAAACATTCTATTAATACACTGGGAGATTTCTGCCCAGATTCATGCCACTAAACACAGGGCTTAAGAGCCTGAAAAAAAAATCCAAACATGTGAAAATAAAAAAAAAACCCCTCTGTATAACAAAACAGCAATAAAAATCCCTTACCAATTATTCTACTGTGTTCTCAAAATAGGACCAGTGTCTCTTATGCCCTAATTTTATCATTTCCTTTGCCCCATGTTAAAACACCAGTGTAATTATCCTTTATAAAGGTTGACTAAGGTCCCTGCACAAATCTGCTCAGGGTGATAATTTAGCTGGCTTTTTTTATTTGTGGACTTTAGGCAAGAATGTTTCAAGCTCTTTGTCAAAATAACTGCTTGATCTGCTTTAGTATTTTTAATTGTTAAAAAAACTGCATTTTCTAATAAAGTGAGGAAGACTAAGGTTAAATACTCCAACTACCAACCTGCAAGAAGAGTGAAACATAAAAGTTGAGCAAAGTGATTCCTAATTTTGATGTACTTGGAGTAAATTCTTAATATTTAATGATACCTGGAAATGTCAGTCTCAGTAGCATGATATTAGGGAATATTCTTCGACGTTTCCATAATGCATTCAAGAGCTACTGAAAATGTTTTGTTTGTTGACATTCTAATGACTGTCAAAGTGCCAGACTTCAGTTGACATAAAAACTTCCATTTTAAGAAGGAAGATTTCAAGTAACTTGACTAAAACGAAGATTTGCAGTGCTGAAAACTTAATTGCTTTTTCCTAATCACATTACCTGGCCTAACAAGTAAAAAAACCCATAAACCAAACCCAAAACAAAACACCAAAAACCTCCCTCCAACCAACCAATGCCTCCCGAAGTACAGGGATTATTAACATGGCTACACTCCATAGAGGGGGGAAATCTCACTTTCAAAAAGTTGAAACTTCTTTATCTACTTATTTAAACCCTATTGAAACATGGTTTTCCTGAATGAGGCTTTTATCATATAAGCAACACAAAGATTGCTCCTAGAAGGCCATCCTGCAAACAATGAAAAGCAACTGAAATGATACAAAAGCAACTTAAACTCATGATGGTTTCTTCCAGTCATTCATTTGTTCTAGTTCTCTCTCCAAAATCGGCTGACTTACCAGAGCTACAACTCTTACAAACATAACAGAACTGCACTTGCTGCCTCTCTGTCTCTCGACATCGACCACAACCACCACAGGTGGAGAGGATGAGACAGGAAAAGGCCAGAGCAGGTGAGAGAGTGAGGACAGTGCAAAGGTAACCTTCAAAAGATGCAGACAACCAGAGTGTCCCACAAACACTCTTCCTGGCAAGCACCCCATGAGCAGGACCATGGGATCTTTCAGACAAAGGACAACCATAGCAAAACCCTTGCCTGAATTCCTCAGCCTTTCCTAGTGGTCACAAAATATTGCCAGGATACAGCAGCTCTCTCTCTTTCCACCATACCAGTTGTACTTTTGAGCCTTTCAAAAAAACCTCCAACCAAACAAAAAAACCAACACACTTTTTTCTTTCCCCCTAAAGTCTACTTTATTCATTCTCTTTTCTCTGTCTTAAATACAATATTTTCTTATGGCGGAACATTTTTCAAGGTACCATAAGTAAGACTCTTTCCACTGAGTGATTCCATGAAGACTGTGTCTTGGAAGGCGCTACTTTAATATTTTTTTTTCCTTTTAAAAACTTTCTAATTGAGTACTCATAGCAGTATATGCATTCCTATGAAAAAGTCTACATAAATTTATTGGAAAATACAATTTTAAGACATTTCCAACCTATGAAATTTGACAGTGGAAAAACGTTACTTCTCTAGAAGTTGACAATGATTAAAAGAACTACAGAAGGATTATCACTGCCTATTAAATTGATAGGATTCTATAGAAATGGTTCAAACTTTCTTATTTTATTCCTATTAGATCCATTAGCATATTTCCAGCTAATAGCTAACAATTGTCCACTGAATTAAAGGCTCTCCCTAAGCCTGCTTTAATGGCTAGATATTATGGCAATCAGTAAAAACTTTCCTATTTCTCATCCAATGGCTTTACACACTGCAAACAGCTACATCTCTTTGGAAACTAAACACGCAGTTGAGCATTGCAGCCTGTCCTGCAGAGCCTGTGGCAGTGTGCGTGCACTGTTCCTGCCTCAGTCTGCAGCTCCTGCAGGGTTCCACACTTAGGGCATTTCAAACTCTGCCATCCACTACTGACCTATGCCAAGAGACAGACAGGCAGGTCTTCAATCTAAGCTTGCTTGGCTCTTTTTACAGTTATGTGTGCAAATGTACATTTTTATTTCAGACATACCTTCCTACCCCACTGAGGTCCTCCAGTGCTTGATGCACTCACTGTTTAGGTACCTGCAATGGCCAATGGGCTTCAGCTGCCCACTGCTTTAGTGAGCAACCTACTAAGGCTGCTTTGTGGCAGCGGCAGTGCTATGCAAGAACTCAGATAACTTATTTAGATCAACTTTATCTTGCTCTTGGACAATAAATTAGTTTGGGGTTCTTCTCTTATTTTGTATTCTTTTAATGGAAGGCAAAATATTTTTCCACATGAACAACTACATTGCAGTACTGTGTGGTCACTTACTAATTTGTAAACCATTATTTAACATCAGCCATTTTGTCATAAGATCATGCAAAGGCCTTCCTTGCTCCACAGTGACAGTCAATGTTCTCTCTTAATGAGAAGGACACTGGCTTGGTATAGTTATGTTACTTTTTTCCTCTAATTTTCATTTCTGTGAACATTGCCACAACACATATGTTACTCTTAATGTTCTTCTAAGTGTTCGTAAATGCTATAAAAAGTTAATATGGCAACCTGTAATTCTTAATGCATTGGATTTTCTACTTTAGTGGTTGTTCATCTGCTATGATTTCTTAATAGACTCTTTCTAAAAGATTGTATTTAATTGCATTCCATGATTATATACATGAAAAGGATTGGTTTGAACTTTTACCCTTGACATACACCAAGGTGAAAGAAAAGATGCAGGTTATGGCTTAATAGTTTTACTTAGATAAATGGTGACATTTCTTAATAGAGCCAAACAATTCTGTTTTGTTCAGCCAACTTTTTCTGCTTCTTTTATTATACTGTGTCAAGCAGGTACCAGAATTGAGATGGACTCAAGTCACTCAATGGAAATACGTCAGATTCAGCACCTTAGTTTGCATGGAACAGTTTTCTACGCTGAAAAATTTGACAGGATGCAATTGTTAAAGAGCTTTCAAATATTTATTTAGATTGGGTGTCAACCTTTATCATAATTATCTTTTTTTTTTCTCCCAGTTACTAATCTTCACCTTCTCAGAGCAGGCTGAAATGTCATGTAGTTGGTCTGTCCATGGGAGAATTTTCCAGAACATAAAAAAACAAACCCCACACTTCTGCTGTTCATTTAGTTCTGTTTGCATGCAGCTGTGGGACTCTCTACAGAGCATTTTCACACATACTCCTACCAAAGTGCTCACTATGAACAATTTTAAACCAGTGGCTAGTTTTTAAAATATCTGAGAGTAAAGAACCAGCATAGTTAAAGACAGAGAACTTGAGCTCAAATTTTTCAGATTCTTGTCATGTATTCACCGGAGGGCTGTTTTGAACTTGTCAAACTAAGTCTTGGAACAAGGGAATTTGAAAACAATGGGTTCTTCTTATCATGACACTCATTTTTCCAGTCTAAGTTTTTCAGCTGTAATGATCTGGAGTTTTGTGGACAGATTTCCAACAGATTCTACCAGAGAATATGAACATGCTTGAGAAGTCTAGATTCAGTGTAAAAAAGAAAGCTGCTGCTGTATCATCAATCTAGTACTGTCTGAACAGAAAACAATTTCAAATACACTGATAAATGTTTTCCCCAGTACCTTTCCAAAATTTAACCCTTTTACAAGATCACATTGTAACCTCATCTGACTACCACAGGAGTCACTGTCTGCTAGATCATAATACTACTCAAGCAACTTTCCTCAGCCTCTATTTTAGCACTTGAAAATTAGGGCAAGACTTATGAAAATGTTTGTACGAATGCCTGAATTTGAATGACTGACATTTTTATGTTGCTTCATGTGTATCAGCTATATTATGAAAAGAACACAGTTCTATAGGAAAGTCGAACTACAGCACAGCCTGAGGCATAATTTTTACAGTTTAATCAGTGAATCACTTACTTAGCATCACACAGTTCCCTTTTCCTTGCTCAGTATGCCAAAATTGTTCATCTCTCCAGAATCATTCAGCTAAACTTATTTCATCATAGCAGGAATATTAAAAAATAGCTAGGCTTGCTGTGTCTATTCATCAGAACCAGAAATATTGTGAATGTTGAAGTTTTAATTTATTGCTGTGCCAGTACTGTTTCAAGAGTAAAACTGAAAGGCATATGGTTAACAAAACAACCTGTAACTCCTTTGAACGCTATCTCAGAGCCCATGAACATACATCACTGTTTCTATTCCCATCTAGCAGGGGCATTTAGCCTTAACAGCAACACATCATGAGCAAACTCTAAAAAAAAAACCAGAAAGGAAGTTGGATTTCCAATTTATTATTTAAAATGTGCTCCCCACAACTGACAAATTAAAGGAGAGCTTTATGAGCATCCGGAGAGAAAGGAACAGGAGCTCAGCAGCAACTGTGCCGGCCCCATACGGCACCATGTGCAATATGGTCCAGAGCTGCCCATGCAGTGCTCCATTTGTAGAGCTGGATGCAAACCAATTCCTGCAGCTCAGGACAGAGGATGGAATGAAATCAATCCCAGCTCCCTGCAAAACCTGAACCCCCAGAGCCAGCAGTCTGTGCCCAAGAGAGTACTCAAGCATGAGACTGCCAGGGAGCCTATGAGCTGCCCTCAAGGAAATTTTGGCTTGCTAGAGCAGTGGGGGATTCACCTCCAGCCAGGCAGGAGGAAGAGCACATCGGCCCCTTTCATGGCTGGGTGAGCTGTCACAGCCATGGCTTCCAAAGAAGGTTGCAAAACAAAACAAAACACCAGCAAGAGAACTGTTTCTCCTGGCTTCCCCCCGTTGGATTTAACTGCATCCTCTTCACACATACTCTTACAGAGAAGCGGGGCACACAAGACCTGAATCTCAGCTAAGGACCTCGTGTGTTATAAGTACACAGAACATAGTTCAATACAAAATTTGCATTCAAACACAGTAACAAAAAAGCAAAGTAAAACATCTGATGCACACTAACATCAAAACTGAAGTGAATTCACAGCAAAAACATACATGACTGTCAGTAACCTTCACTGGAAATATGAGAGCTAAGAATTTAGCTATTGTATCTTAAGTAATCCTTGTAGTACTTAATAAAAACAAGAAGTTTTGGAAGTGGTGTGCTGAAGTATGAACAACTAAGCTAGAATCAAGCATCCCAGACCCAAAACATTTGACATGGAAATCTTCTGCTCACTTAGTAAATTAGCTCAAAACATATTTCTTTAACTTTGCTGAAAAAGGCTCTTCCAGTTAAACACACAGGTCTGCCTACTGCTTTAGAGCTAAGCACATGCACACTTATCAGTGTGATCTAGGCTTTAATCCTTCCTCTGGTGGGCTCAGTAATAAAGTGGGGATAACCACGCTTACCTACTTTGTAGGGTGTTGTCAAAATTAATGCTCACAGAGCCGTCAGTAGGTGAAAATCATTATAGCTCCCATCCTGCAATTGCTAATGCATGGGCTGCCTGCTGCACACACACTGAGCCTGGCAAAAGCTAATTGAGTCCTCTGAAGGTGCAGCAGTTTGTTCAGGCCCCATCAATAAACTGTTAAGAGTTTAAAAAACAAAACAAAACACCATCATACTAAATGTGAACACAGCACAATTTTCGAATGATCCTGCAGACCAGAGCCTCTGGGGCTAAGCATGCCACAGGAAAAGCTTTTATAAAGGAATACAATACTGGGAGGTGTATATATATAGATAGATATATGTACAGGGATATAAAAATACAGCTATTAAGCCAGCTATTTGGTATTACTCTGTGGACACACTCCCAAACACACACTCCCAGATAAACACAAGCTGAAGTGCAGACAGCACCTAAGCTACAATAAATCAATGATTGTATGCAAGCAGATGAAAATATAGACACAGATCTGATGCACATTACTACCTTCCCTGAACTTAACTCTGATCTGGAAGACAAGTCTGGGGAAAAAAAAAAACTCTACTTGATTGTTCATTTTGGAGAATGTAAATGAAATTAAAGAAAGATCTGAGCCAAACCAGTTTGCTCACCAATATATCCTACAAAACCAATTTAACTGATGCCAAATTCAAATAATTTACCTGACGTCACACTGGAGAAGCCAACCATGAACACCTCACAAATTACTATTTTGATCCAATTGTTAGACCCGAATTACAGCAAAAACTGCACTTTCTACAGCTGTTAAAGCACTGACCCTGGCAGAGCACGCTTTTGTGCTGAACTTTTTATATCACCAAGCCTATTAATCAGGTGGCAGTTCAAACTGATGTGCTTTATATAGTTGACTCTGGCCAGCGCTTTAATTACTTGGTATTAAATGGTAATTAAGACTTTTCACATTCAGGTTTAATCCAAAAGAATTTAGTGTAAAATCCACTAATTTAATAAAGAGTTGTGTTCTTTACTGTGCTTCAGCCTGGACACTAAGGATGCAGCAATTTACTATTGACAAGCACTAAAGGAGCAGGTCATTTCACAAGTATAGCATGGACAAAGGTGAACCGGGCAACTGATGAAATCTCTGGCCACGGCGAAATAGCAATCTCTGAGCCAAATGGTAATAAAGTTACTGAAATGAAGCAGTGCAGCTTCTGAAGTGAACTGTCATAAGGAGGATACAGGCTTCAGGACAGCTTGGCCGAAGTAATTAAAACTTTATTCCCAGAAAGCCAATCAAAGTGGCTAGCCCTACATCTGATTTTACATAAAGCAAGAACAGGTATGTAAGTCGGCAACAAATACCAGCAGTTGTAGCTAGCACTCAATGAAACAGCATCCACCTCTCCAGAAGTATCTGCAAAATTTGCAATAAGCGAGGCAAAATAAGAATCATCCTTTTAATGTTCTTTCCAATATTACTGAATTATATCTCTAGATTTTCTATGTCATGCAAAAACCAAGTAGAAATGCAGACAAATATCACTGTCCAAAATTCCCTGCTAAATCAAAGACAATTACTTCCCTCAATAGCTATTAAAGGCAGATAGTTTAATCATTGGAGAAGCAATCTAGTGCATAGGAGTCCAGAGATGTAGGCTTAACTCACGGCTCTGCTACTGACCTGCTATATGACCTTGGGCAAGTCTCTTCACATTTCAGCGCCTCTTTGTGTCCCTATTAACCTTTGTGCGTCTCAGCTATTTAGAATGTAACCCCTCTGACGCACAACAGTCTCTCACTACATGTTTTTACAATACCAGCACAACAAGGTCACCATCTTGGTTGAGACCTCTAAGTGCTACAGTAATCCAAATAAATAAGAACAATATATTCAATTATTCAGAATCCCACTTAGATTTATTCAATTTTCCCATAACATCTGGATAGCTGAGACATCACCACAGATTAAAACGTTCATCCTACATCCTTTTAATTTTAATGTCTCACCTGCTGTTTGTGTAATTGAAATTTGTATTGATTTTCATAAGGCAAAGAACACCTAACTCACTGCCTAAACCACAAACAATGGAATGAGCCATTGGTATCAAAGTTATTCAGAACATATAGGAAATAAATCATTTGTCTGAAAAGAGAAACAAGAAGGTCCACCTGGTATAAAATTTTGACTCAGTAAAGCACTTAAGCACATCCTTAAGTTTAAGTGTGAGTAGTCCCACTGAAGCTCTTAAGCTAAGCTTAAATAAGGAATTTTCAGCGTTCAGGGAATATTCTGTAAAAGATGTGAAACAATTACAACACAATCATGAATATAGGTACATTAATACACATTTTATGAAACTGCAATATCAACAGATCCCCAAAGAAGGGAACATAAATATGCCTCCCTTTAAAAACTGGTGATTAAACAATGGCTGTTTCTTGATACTAACCATGCTCCCCAACAAGCACACACCACACCTTCATATGCAACTCAAGGAGTATTTCAAATAAATGCATTTTCTTTCTCTACTTAACCTGTACTTTGAAAGCGTTCAGATGCAAGAAAAATTTAGCACAGATATTACTATCTATAACATGCTTTCTTCAAAAAAATTTTTCAATCATGGTACATTTTTCACAAATTCTGTCTGTAATTTTAAGACGTAGTCAACCTGAGCTTAATGAGTTAAATATAGGCTACAAGCAGAACCTAGAAATAAAATTAAAGAAGAAGAAAAACTAGGAATTGTACACTAAGGATGTTATCTAATTTATTTACCTAGAAGCTTGAAGCCAATAAACAACAAGTATCATAAGATTTGGTTACTTAAGCAAGCTTGTAAAATGGAATGCACATTGACAGGAATCATTCTTCTTTTCTTGATTCCGATATAGATACTTGAGTAGGCTCACCTTCAATTCATGCTGTTTAATTCTGACTCTTTGGAAACAAAAGCAAACAAAATATGAAAACATTTAACACTCCCAACTGCAAATTGTTACACAAGCACCAGTAGTAGAAAAGAACTGTAATTAAAAATGTACTGACCACAAAGGAAGCAATAAACAATCATTCTGGCAATGAAACTTTTGTAAATCCACTAAAATTCTACATAAAGAAAAGACTCAAACCTATGCAGGTATTGATATTTCAAAAACATGTCATGAATGACAGTATAATAATAGCCATCACTAAAACTAAAGTAAAAGAAAAACCCATATGTGGCTTAATAGCCACCTTTTCAAGAAAACTGAGAGCTCTAGAAAAAGTAGCAAAAGCCTTCTGTCTTACCAGCCTCAAATTTTCACTGTCCAAACTCAAGCATGGGGTACATAATTTTTACTTTTCACAAAAGGTGTCTTGTTCATAAGTATGGCATGAAGGTAGGATGAGACAATGGTAAAATTGTTGAGTAGGTTGGAATCTGTACAACTTATTACCACTATAAAGGGACTATTAACTGAAAAAATATTACATAAATCATTTGTCTTGAATATGCAAAGTTTGTAGCAAGCATAAATGCTTGTGAAAAACAAGAAAAAAGACATCAAGAGCTCATGCAACAAAAGGAATGTCCTTAAAGATCTTTTCTCCTCCTGGGAATTCAAACATAGTGAAAATTTGGAAGATACAGTTTCTTTAGCAAAGAGCTCAGTTACCATAACTGATACACGTTACCAGCTTTAGAATTCTAATTGTGTTTAATACAGTTTCATGTTGCATCAAAGTACAAAATCAATACCATTTGTTCAGCAAACAGGAAAAATGGAATCTATAAACTGCTCTTATTGAGTAATTAAACACCTATTATTGTCATGAGTGGTGAAACAATGAATTTGATAAGACAAATTTTTGCGACAAAACACTGCAGTGATTAATACCTCCCTACGTATTAAATAAAAATGACTGCCTTTTGTGCAGTACTGCTGGCAGAAGAACAGGAATGAGAGAAGTAGTTGCCAGTGCCACAATAACAGGCTAACCTTGAACTGAACTCCTTTCCTCAAGAAATTAAATGCTGTAGCAGGACTTTAAATCCCTCCACTTAGAGCTCATTTGTGTTTCACGTAACCTGCAGTTCCTGAAGAGAACTCATTATCTTCAAAAGGAGAATCCTTTTATAATTTCTTTACAAATGTGTATATTGTTTCTGCAAAAAGTATTTCATATCAGAAAAAGGATAAGAGTATTAGCAGTGTAAGCGAGGCAAAAAGGCTCGTATCATTAAGACACCATTTCTGCTTCCTGGGAATTCAAACGCCAACTACAGTGGTAGGGGAAAACGAATGAGAATGAGGTTAAAGAAAATGTACCTTTACAGCAAAATTTTAATCTGTTAGATTGATGCTAAACTGCCTTGGTCTTTCTGCTGCTCTATGCTGTATTTCTATGTATAGCCCTCCCTCCCCCAATGCCCCTCCTGTAGCTTTGGCTTCCTATTTTTCTTTTCACTTAGAATGATGCACTAGGAACAACTATAGAGTACAAAAGATGAATCTATGGATGTGACACTTGTAAAGGGTAACCCTATTTCACAAGTGAGATGGGACAAAAAAGAAAGAAAAAAGGCCACAGAAGCAATAACTGCTCACTGAATTACCATTAAATTGTAAGATTTACAATCCAATGTACAGTAAGTGCATATCTAATGGAGTTTGTCCTCTAAAAGAATATAAAGTAGATCTTTGCAGCATATGATGTATGCAGGTTATTTTTTTTTTAAACGGGACACACAAAAAACAGATGTGCACATAAATTCCAGAATTTTTATACATATTAGAACTGAGCCAAAGCCAACATTAAATATGATAAACGCAATATGATTAGTAGGATCTGGCTTTGTACTTTCAAAACATGTTCACATTCTACAAAGAGAGATAAAAGATGACTCTAACACAGCCAGTCAATACTGCTTTCACAGATATCATTGGTAAAAGCAGATCATATATTATAAATTCAGTTTATTGCTCTGATCTACTGGAATTCAATTAAATGACTTTTTGTAGAGGGTGGCAAAGCAGCTGCTGACCATTTCCAACATCTTCTAAACAAAATATCTGGACAGAAGTTTCAGGTCATTATTTATTTCAGCCTTAAATTACCGACAACATTTATTTTCATCTAATGAACGTAGTATGAATAAGGCTCATTCACAGCACTATTATTTGTAACATGTTTGTCAGTAATTTCACTGCTCCTATTCATATGAGCATAACTGTTGAGTGATTTAAGTTTAGAAATAAGCAAGGCATGTCAAACAATTATTTAAATTGAAGCAAACTTTGACATGAAATACCAGGTATATTGCTATTATACAATATTACGAGGGTATCAATAATCCCATATTTTACAGGATGACTCTGGAAAATTCTAGCCTGTAATAAAATCCAAAACTATCAGAGAGACAAAGGAACTTTTGGCTGGATAAGCTATTCAAATAGCAACAAGGCATGTAATGTTCTGCTCTCTTAATTTAAGTTTTATTTTTCTTAGCTAGAAACTTCAATTTTCCACAAATGGCATTAAAACTTTTATACTCCTACCAAAAAGGAAGTTTGCCTACCCCACAAATTTTACCATTATCTGGCTTTTATTTCAGAGGATTAAAAAGCAACACAGCAGATCAGCAACGATAGCCTTGTTCTCTTCAACCTTAGTGAATCAAGTTCACTGGAGGTGAAGCAGTGGAATTATCAGTACAAGTGGCTGTGTCATCAAAGCTTTCTGAGAGGTAGTGTATGGAAATACCTAAACAAACAGAAACGTAAAAGCTGTATATGAAAGGGCTCTCCCAAGGCTTTTCATTAAAACAATTCCAATTGCAGTTTCATGATGCAGCATTATATTATGTGAGAAATACAAAATCTTGACATTTTTCTAAATGTGAATGGGTTAAAGAACCTCTCCACGCTACAGTGAGCCTGAGAATTTCCAGCAGCTGATGAAGACCAGTTGACCACCTGATACTTTTTCAGCAGGGTGATAAAATTAAAGGATTGCTTTGATTTGCTTGAAGGATTACTTTCTATAGTTAATTGTTTAAAGTGCACCGTCTTACGAAAGGGAAAAATATCAAGAAGGTTAATGTAGAGTGAGCTAATTGCAAGCTGATTACATTGTGCAAAGCAAGAGATATTACCAGTGTTACATACCATCACAAGGACGAGCCTATTCTACCCTGCTGCTGCAGCAAACAAGCTGATTTGCTAACAAAGTGGTCAGCTCAGGCACTTGCACAGCATCTCGGTAGGTCCACAGGCGACTGCTTCACATGCAGAGAATCTCAAGCTCCATTTTCCAATCTGATTACACGGCTCCTTATTCCAGCAGCCTTAAACCTTCATGGCAGTTTACCAACATTTTCATCACTTTTTCTTTTACAAATCAAAAGAACTGATAAGCTCTCAGGTACCCAGGATTTCATAGTCGATGGCTGGCAGGCAGCCAGCTTCCCTCACAGCACAACTGTTCCGTGCCACAATGCAAAAAGCACGCTGAATTTAACAGATAGCACTAAACTATTAGAATTTTGCAGTACGTACAAGCAGCCAGCATGTTTCTGTCTTTGCAGATGTTAACAGTTCTGTTCAGTCACATTTATAACATGCCTAGACCCAAAGAGATGTGTTTAAAAAGAAAAAAAAAGAAAAATCAGAACAAATGAAGACATAGCACTGTCACTAAGTCACTCGCAATACAAAGTATGCACCCAAGTTACTTCATTGCAGTGCTTCCAAATTACCATGAATTAGAGACAATGCTAAAATCATTTGAAAAAAAATTAAGAAAAAGGAAAACAAATCTTTACATCAAATGAAGCTGCTTGACATAAACTGAAACATTATTTTAACAGTAAAAAAAAATGCAAAACAAAGAGACACTTGTGTATTTTTGGCATGCGAAATGCTCACATAAAGCATTAAAACAGCCACAAGGCATACCTGGGTTCACTTATTCTGTGGCTCAAAAACATCACTTGAACGATGAAGGAACAAAAATGTGATTCATATTGGTAAATGCAAAACATCTTCATAAAATGCTTATTCTGAGGTATATCATGCCATGTCTAAAAATCTGAGGTACACAGGAAAAAATATTAACATATACATGTAAATTTATATCTATATATATAAAGAAAATAACAGAATGCAGTGACAATTAGAAGAAAAGATTATCTTACAAATCTTAAGGATTCCAACAAAAAGAAATCGAATAAAAAAGCAATGGAGAAGGAAGCTTCCTTATTTTTGGTTGAAGAAAAAAAAATTAATATTAAACCATCAAGTTTTTACTTTTTGCTACTGAGGCTTGCTCTCCTATTCAAAAAAATTGACTATCCATATATTATTTGCACAATGTCCAGAACAGCCTATATGGAACTAACATAACACAAAGTTAATACCGTAGAAAACAATTCTCCCATGTCCCCTTAAACAAAACACTTTTTTTAAATCGAGTGGATCAAACTGAAATCGGAAGAAATACGACCCATTAAGTATTCTTAAAAGAAGAAACACAATTTTGCATATCATCACTTTCATCGTAAGGGAATGGGGGTGGAAATGTGGAGAGTAAGACAGTAAGTTATGGAAGGAGGGGAAAAAAAAAAAAAAAAGTACAACTAAGCTGGTGCAATGGCTCAGTACTCCAGATCACCAGTGCATTGACCCTCTGTATCTCTGAGTCATTAGCTGGAATCCCAGCTCTGCCTTCAGGAGTAGGGATTTGAACTCGCACACGGATGCGGTGCGACTCGGGATCCTGAGCGTGCCAGACAGAGGGGTCATTCTCCTCGGTGCGGAGGAGGCCGGCGGCCCCCGGGGAGGGCAGGGCTGCATGAGTGACTGTCGCCCGGCACAGGCAGTGGACATGCTGCTGACTCAGGCAGGGACACTGACAGGCACCGCTGCTTCTCCCCATCACTCCTGGACAGAATGGTTTTAGGCCACTGGTGCTGACAGGTACATGCAAAATTCAGGGGCAAATGACCCACATCTCCTTACTTGCCTCTCTGCGCGCACACACGTGTCTATTTATATATGCATCTCTGTGTGCAGCTATACTAATGTTTACGTGTATTTATGGAGACATACTGGAACAGGCTAAACTGGCTGCTCTGCAGCCATAAGTAGTGCTCAGCACTGCCAAAATATTCCTACACCAGTTCTTCTCCTCAACATAGCTACAATGTATGTATTTATGTACACACAGAAGCTACATATGTGTATCCTACACACACCCCAATGACATACATGTAACACCGAGTGCAATTAGCATTACCTTTAAAAATAACAGTCTCTAATTTACATAAAAATTTCCACTCTGATAAAATACAAACCACATTTTAACCAGCTTCTAATACCAACACATTATTCCCATGAATGATTCCTAGTAAACTGTTTATTACAACCGTAAGGTTTGAGAGGGTTTGCTGCTTGCAGATGCAGGTTGTAGGGTTGCCTTTTTTTCTCCCACCCCCCCTCCTTTTTTTCCCCTCTGATTTATTGGATGGTGAGCAAACCCACTTAAACTATAGTTGTCCATATGAATCACTAATTTTCATGTTTCTAATTAAAATGTAAACAGTGTAATGAAGACATCAAGTTTTTAGGCAAATGTCTCTTCCAGTGCCACTTGGGGTATGGTAATTACTGAAGCAGATCTATGGATGCTCCTGAATCCTCTACAAGTCCAGATTAAAAGCATTACTGCTAAACCTTGCTTTTTACACCAGGGAATTGTGTTCTCTAACCTATTCCCAGTTTGCTTACAGATGCATATCTGTACAAGCCTTTATAACTAGTCATTAAATAAATAAATAAATAAAAATAGAAATTTATCACGTAAATGGAACAGTTTGTGGGGGGAAAACTGTGATTCCATTTAAAATAAAATTTGATTTCACTTCTCAGACTACACATAACTAGCATAGTAAAAGCTGTGCTAAAAACTTATCATCTTAGTGCTTCCTTCAGAAAAAGAAAAATAGACTAGGCATTCCTAAAAGAATTTTTAAGAAGCAAAATTATATTTTGAGCTTGTATTAAAATTCCTATTGTCCCAAAATGCTTGTTTCACAGTCAATTAATTTAAGAACATATTATTCAGGAAAACATTAATAAAAAAGAAATCTATTCACTGAGAAAAAATGTAAATGGCCATCGCAAATACAAAATGCTTGATGTGCAACTGAAAATCTTTTGTCATATTTATTCCAGCCTTTATGTCTATATCTGAAATTTGTCAGATTTTATCCTAAAGCAAATGACCTCTCCTACATTTACCGAAGAATACAAGTCCTCTCCTGCTTACAATTGTTAATTGAGCCTGTCTGCTACAGCTTCTCTTTCCTTTCCAAATAAGCCAGGATACTTGTTTTACATATTTACTGCCAAGCACTTGAACAGTCCTCTATTTTATTATAATACTGGTTTTCCCCCTCACCCCCCACAACTGCTTCTGGAAGATTTTTTTTTTTTAACATACAGCAAATAGTTAAAGCTGCAATCCAATAAAGCATCTAAAATGCCTAGTGCAAGAAGAGGTTTTTCCCCCCTCCCTTCATGGACTCAAGTCCATATTCTGAGTGGTATAGCCAATTTTCATATTATTTTTACATAAATGCTAGACAAGCATGTCTGCATTGCTAACCTGGATCATGAAGATGAGAGTGCACAGAACGTACGTGTGCATATGTGGCATGTGCACGTGCATAAACATTTTAGTGGGTGGTCCACCATTTCAGTTCTATTTTACTAGTAAAGTACTGTATACAAATATGTGAATACTTCCCAGTAGGAAAAAATATATATAGGATTTCAAATTACATCAAATCATAAACCATCTTGTCTCTCAAATCATAAATGCGTTAGCAGAATAAAACAAAACAATGCTCTATTTAGGCATTTCCTTTAAATGTATTGTTCCAGCAAAACCACATTTAATTAGAGAAACAGCACTTTAAAGACTACTGCTTTATAACACAGTACTCTTGAAAATGATGGGGGATTGCAAGTGAAAATACTACTCTCATTTAGCTCTGTGGTTTAAAAAAAATAAAAAAGAAAAGATTACACTAATACATGCTAACCATTTTTTCTTTTTTTCTTTATTATGGATTGAGACAATGGGGAAATCTTATATCTTCACTACAGTTCCAAGGCCATACTAATCAGGTGTAATTTTTAATAAACACTGACTGTTTGGTGCTCATTTGAGGTATTTCATTAGGAGGTTATTCATTTAAAATAAATGTTTCAACCACATCAAGCTGTAACCTTTCTTGAAATGTAAATGAATGGTTTAAATGAGAAGATTAATAAAGAAGGGATGTTCCAATTCCAAGCATGGCATGCTATGTATTTTTAAATTTGTCTATGCCAGATGCTGTCAGTCAGAACAAAAAACTGTCCAAGCAGACAATCTGTGCGTCTGAATGTTGATCATGTTGGAAAGTAAAGGGGGAGGGGGGAGAGAGTGTGTCAAGGATTCATGGTCCTTCATCTTTGCAGTAGAGCAAACACGTCTCTCAGTATAACGACAGACAGCTGCTTCCACTTTCTAATGTGCCCTAACTTAGATCACTGAAAGAATTGTCAGCACTCAGAGAAACACACAAAGATAACACAGCCAGCTGCCATGAAGGGGGAAACAGCACAGCTCAGAAGAAATGGGATTTGTTCCATTTGCATGATGCTGGCTCCCTTGGGCCCCTTTCTTTCAAATCCAAAGCACAAAAGACAACACTTAACATATTTGCTTAAAGATGACAACCTCATGTTGATTTCATTTGGATGTAACAGTGTCAGGATTACAGATATAAGAATATATTATATCTGTAACGGAGACTGACAAATGTATCCATCAGTGAAACTGTCTGATTCATCTGCTTATACAGCCATTTTACCATCCCAAGGGTGCCATCTAAGTAGTAACTTTAGAAGACTGAAGGTCTAATTTTATTACACCACATTTCAACCTACTAAACAATATTATTTCTAAAATAGATCATTTTTATTGGAAGTCTCCCTGATGAAAAATCCAGTAGACACCAGAGAATTTATGAACTGTATGGGTCCTTTGAACTCAATATACTGCCCTTTTTAAGCAACTTTCTTTACACACAATCAAAACCCAAACTCAAATAATTGAAATTTAATTAAAATCACAGATAATAATGGTGCCTATTTTAACATTACATCATAGTCTGTCATTATTTGAATGTCTGCTGATTGGCAGTCCATCGCTTTCTAGAGTGCTTCTTGTTACAGTTCTGTACCAATAGAAGTTTCTCCAATAGAACACCTATGATTAATTATTTTTCTTCAATATACTTCGACCAGCTACACAACCTAATTTTTGGTTGAGGTTTTCATTGGGCACTCCAAAAGTCAAGTGGAAATGACTGAAAGCCAAACATGTTCCTCATAGTATTGCGCTCAGCTGCAGAAACAGAAAACCCAACTAAAGGGTACAGATTTGCAAGATGGCCTGTCAGCACAGTTTTATGGACCAGCCTCTTTTTTAATCAGATGAAACAATTAGGCCACAGTCAGACAACCTCTAGTTTCAAATGCATTACACTGAACTGTCTGACGGCACAAGCATCCCCCCACTATCCCAACACCACCAAATGACTCTGCATAATGCCCCCAACGTTAACTGCTTTGTCTAGAGGAACTCGAAACTGCTTGTTGCTATCTGCTGCCACCAAGAACTGCACTGTAATTCACTAGATTGAAGTTGTTTTGTAAAATGGAGTTAACTGCTGTACGTGGAATTTCAGCACAGCAGATGGTTACCAATCATTATTTTCAATTTGTTTAGTTTCGAGCATTGGGCTGTTTGGGAGGAGCAGGAAGCAGGACAGGAATGGAGAGAGCAGCGAGGTTAGATGCACTGGCTTGCAATGCAAGTCATGCTAGATGGCATAGCACTAAAAGGAGAGGAAAAAAGTCTCTGCTCAGAACAGCAGCAAAGCTAAACAAAAAATTTTAAAAAACAGGAATGGATACAACCAGATTTTATACACAACTAGAGACAAAAAAAATGAAGAACATAACATTTGAAATGGGGCCAATCTATCATTGTCTGTTCAAGAGTTACCTTACATTTTAAATATTGGAAATGGACTTGCAAGTTTCCAAAGGTAAATTGTCTCTATCCACAATTTGCCATCATTCAAATTTGAATCATGGTCTACTATAAGTCGTTCAGTTGTTGAACTGGAAATGGAAAATGAACCATTTATGGACAAGTGCACATGACCAGAAATTAAGCTGTAAATATCTGGGCTGGGCCATTATTGTAGTCAAGAAACATCTGGGGCTGAAGCTGAGGCTAGGCCCCACTCCTTCTGTGTTCATGTAATTGCTTGAATGATTTATAACTTAGTGTCTATTAAAAATGATTTAAAGAGAGATTTGGAGCCTGAATTTTAAAATCAAGGTGGCTTTTCTCAAGCTTTCAATTGTTCAGGAATGAAAAAAAATCCTTTGCTGTTCCTCTCCCCTGCCCTATGTTTAAGGAATACAATGTTCCACCACAAGGACAAAATTCACATTTTTCTAAATTCAGACAAAAGACATGATACATACACTTCCAGCAACCAAAGTCAGTGACCTGTCATTCAGCTTACATTGGACTTGCTTGGTGCTTTAATATTCCCCACGAAAATTGACTTTGAATTATTTTCCCAATATAACTTTATTTTTTCTTTATAAATCCTATAAACTGCATCAATACATTCACATCATATTCACCTGTTCCTGCTATTTTGAACCATCCAGGAGTCAGTTAGTTCTGCCTGCCACCACAATGCCACAGGTGATGTGGGCAGAGGCTCTCCATCAGGCATCCCACTGGCACCCAAGGCACTGTGTCCCTTATGGGGACATTTCTGGCTCTAGGACTTGCTTGTTTCCCACCACTAACTTCAATACAGCCTGATTTTGTTTTGGCTTTTAGAACAAGCTGTAAAAGCCACGAATTTGACAGGGTGGAAGAGAAAGGCTGAGGTTGTTTGGGTTTGGAGGACAAAAGTAAGGGATATACTTGGATGACACCAAAACTCTATCAGCAGTTAGCAAAAAAAGAATGCTCCCTCTCAGGCAGAACAGCAGGGCCAGTGTCTGACCATAAACAACTATGTCATCAAAAAACTTGGTTATTTAAGACTGAACAGATACCCTAACTATATTTCCATGACAGCAGAAGCTTATTCTAAGAGTACACCTAACCCTGCAGAGATCAGGTTTGTAAAGGAGTTGACCATGACACTCTCCAAGCATCACATCTCCTTTTTTCTTTGAGGTTTCGGGAGGTTGGGCAGTTTTACTGCAGAGCTCCACCCCACAGTGTGGAATGAAGAAACAAGTTTGCAAACCTGGGTGTGTGCCAAGGTTGAAGTGACACACTAGTGACTGTCTCAGCCCCCTGGGAGAAAGTGGATTAGATGAATCACAAAACAATGTCACAGTTATTTCTCCAGTAAGTTAACTGTCTGTTGGTCACAGGTGATGAAGACACATAAGTTTGACGTAGCACTTCTACAGATTGTACTCTGTCTTGGAAATTTTCCCCCAGCATCTCCATAAACTGTCATTATTCTTAGACCAACAAAAACTCTTTGACATTTTGAAGCAATGAAAAACTTTGGAAATGGGATTGCTTCAATATGGGAACATACTACCTAAATATTCCAAACTGTTCACAAGATGTTGTCAAACTTCCCCAATAAAATTTGGTCTAATACCACCCATAAAGCAGATACCATACACTTCACAAGCCAAACAACTTTTATTTTAATTATTTTTGAAGAAAAGGTTAGGAAATGGGAACGGAGCATAGCAAGGTGACCTACAAAATAAACAAGACCACAACTTTTCTTCATTTTTATGTTGCACAGAACGTAGAAACCCAACAATGACGTAAAGCTTTATCGCTCCATCATTAAATATGTAGCTAAAATGCTGTACTCATGCCATTTCTCACACAGAAATTGCCCAGCTTATACCACTACTAAGAAAAGTTGTCTATGTGGTTAATGACACTCTGCAATGAATTTTTCTTCAATACGCATTTCTCCGTAAACAAAAAGTCTTAGAACAAAACTAAACTACGGCTTGGGGCACATCTTTATTCCTGGTCTTAAGTCCAGGATACTTGCTTTTTTGTTCTACATGAGGACAATCTAAGGAAAATTCAAAGCAGACCATCTTATTAATTTGCATTATTGAAAACCTGACTGCCAATAGTGATATACCAAAGTAGAGAATCACAGTGAACTGGAAAACAAGTATGACTTCACATAAATATCAACATCAGTAACATTAATGTATATTAGAATAAAAAGCTGTAATATGGCATCTCACAAAAGAAAAGCGTTGAGCAATTGAACCTATGCAACTGGAGTAGCATTAAATCCAGCATAAATGGATTCAATCCCACCTGGATTATTTATTATCCAGATTTTAGTACATAAGAAATTCTAGTACCTAATTGTGGAAGTCTCAAATGCTCAGCACTGGCTTCTGTAGTCTTTACTACAGCAAAGAATAGTGTATACCTAAAGAAATATTTGTACCAGGTGAAAAAATATCTGGAAGTCAGCAATACAATGGATTTGAGTCTACTTCAATAAAGATCACCACTAGGAGGGAAAAAAAAAAAGGCAAATACAGAAACATTTCCCAGATTAAAGAAGGAAAAATAAAAGTAAATCACTCACTGTAGCAAAACTCCAGGAAAAAGGAGGAATACAGAGATTTTTTTAATGCAACAGAAGTGGAATTCTCTTTGTAGGTGGCAGCATTAAAACTTTGTGCCGATGATTATGCGGGTGAGGGTCTGGCAGAGGAGATTACTCCTGTGCCCTCTAGAGGCTGGATGTCTGGCCAAGGAACTGTTCAGCAGCTACAAAAATACAGTGAAAGCTACCAGCACTAGATCTGGAAGTACAGCCTCTTGGTCTTACCCTGCCACTCTGAAACTCTTTTATATTTGAAATGTAGTAAACAGAAAAATAGTGAACAACAGAAACAGAAAAATAGTAAAACACAGAAAACCGCCATTCTGCATGGTTTTACTGACATTGCTACCATATTTTATGTACTCTAATACACTGTAAGCATTCATATAGCAAATCAAACCTCTAAAGGATTTCTGTCAAGTATAAATACATGCATAAACACAAGAAATAATTGAAAAAGTCTTTGCTTAATGAGCTCATGGGTACTTTGGCACAGTGCATAAAATGCAGAATTAAAATTTTAAGATGATACATCAATTCCCATAGTTGAACTTTAAAATCAACATAAGAAAATAAAATCTGTTCAACACCAGTTTAGCAAGTTACTCTTACTCTAACATAGAGACACACCCCACAAATAACAACAATGAATTTTTTTATCACCAGAATAGTTATGAAGTGTGGATAATTTTAAAGGCAAAAACATCTCAGGGTAAAACTAGGGTCAAATTTTGCATTGACAGTAAGTAAAAAGCTCTAATATACCTAGTCAATCATACACTAGTTGAAACACAGTCCACAGAGCACTTAATAGCTCAGCCCAACAAACATATCACCAAGTGGAATTTGGTGGACAAATGCAAATGGATAGATTTTTTTCCTTAAATCATACATGATTTTTATCCTTATTGTCTTACTACCAACAGCAAGTAAGTCATGTTACAGCTAACTAGGAAAATTTCTTGCCTGAAATCCAGCATTGAACTACTCATACCATTTCAGAAACCACACACTAGTAAATTATATTACAACATAACAGCAATCCCTCCTGAAAATAGTTATCCTAGAAGAAACATGCATATACAAGGTTTTACTTCCTTCAGTGCCATCTTACCACACAATGAATATATTAATAGCTATGCAGTCAGGTTTTGCTTAAAAAATTTAGAAAATATCCCAATTGGATACCAGGGTTTTTTTCCATTTGATATACTAAAAAAAAAAAAAACAAAAACACTAGAAGAAGAATATTTATTTTCTCCTCTAAAAGCATAGTTAAATGATAAGTTAATATCTTTCACGAAAACTTCATTATTGCAACTACACAATACCTATTGATACTTAATTTTCTTGTAGAAATTACATTATACAATGTGGCATATAATCACTTCTGAGTGGGGGTAGGAGAGAACCAGTCGTTAACTACGACTAAAATGACCAGTTTTCCAGTGCAGTTGTCTTCTAATTAAATTAAGTGTGAGGCACGGCCATTGAGATGTGCTATTATGACTTGCTTGGAAGTTTTTTTCCCTTTTGCTTATTAGAATACCTTACACCTTTCAAAACTAGAAGAGCGTAGTGGTGGGGAAGAGAAAAAATGCTTTCAGCAGATGCCATGCCAAGACATGTATTACTCACCATCCTTCCACCCACAGTCAGGAATGCAGCTCATCTATTTCTTTGCTCCTTCCACTAACTCAAACACTCAGTATTGCACCTCAATTGCTATTTCAAAAAGACAAGCCTCTTAATGACAAAGTAGGCTGCCATTTTATTAGCAGCTAAATAAATACAGCTGTAGTGCTCAACACTGCATCAGGCCTGTATTTACTCTCAGCTGTTAGGGATTACACCCAAAAACCAGTTCTGTTCCACAAGAAGCTTCCAGCTGAGCATCTGACAATGCCAGTACTCTACCTGGAGATGAGATCCAGAGAGCCTGGCACCCCAGGAGCATGTTAAGTGGGCACAAGCTTCTCCTCACTTTACGCTTAGTATTTTCTATAAGATCTGACTTAGAGAAGAAATAACTTATTATATCAGGGTGCTTATCTTTACAATAAACTACTACAGGTCACCTGGTAGAGGACACAACAGATACTAAAGTGATTATAGCCTTGATCTTAGTCAGAAGATAGAATTACCTATGTGTTGGTAGTGATGTCAGTAAAACCACGCAGAACTGCAGTGTTTTAGAAGCTCACTATTTTTCTGTTTACTACATTTCAAATACAAAAGAGTTTCACAGTGGCAGGGTAAGACCAAGAGGCTGGGAACGAAGAGGAGGGGTGCTGGGGGATGTGGGTAGGCAGCGAGAAGAGGGCACAGAATGGCTTTGAAAAGCCAGGAAGGAGAGATTCTATTTCTCTGCAATGGGTTTGTATTAGCCAGGCTTAAATAATGGTATTGCAAATTAAGGCCCCGGGGAATTTGGAGTGTACAAGTAAGCTTTTGTTCTCCAAACCCCAAAAGGTATGTGGGAGATTTGGGGGTTTGTTTCCATTTAAGTGGCATATGTATTTCTAAACAATAAGTTAAACTTTTTTGCTCTTTTTATTGTACAGCCTTGCTGATTCAGTACCTGTTAGGAAAGATACTATTGCCAACCAATGTAGCAACAACTCTTTCAAGTAACAATTATCTGTTACTGTACTTAGCACTTTCATTTACTTGCCTTCAGAACTTCTGAACAAGGAAGAAAGCAACAAATCTAATGTAATAAACCTCACAGGGAGTGGGGGAGGAGGATGGGAGGTGGGGGAAGCAACAGATCGAAAGAAGAGTGCGGGTAGAAGTGATTTGAAGGGATGCAAGCTTTCCAGTGTAAACACAGAAGCTAATTAGTATGTTGTGATTTTAAAACATATTCTGTTATCAGAAAGCAAAATAAAAATCTGTACAAAAAAAAAAATCTTCTGAAGTCTTTAAAGCAGGTGGATAAAAACATAGGCAGACACAGTCAATACACCTCCACTGCCCCCCACCCCACACACATGTACAGATACAAAATTGGGTTAGTTTTCTGTAAATAGGCTTAGCTCCTGTAAATATATCTCAGGATTTTAGGTGTACTTTTTCATACTCTAAGGTTTCTATACAAAACCAGTTTAATCTAAGTGCCTCTGATTATTATTAGAAACTCATTATTTGAGGACATCTATCTTTACAGTAACTATGCACCATTAAGGAGCACAATACCCATAACTGTTTAAAAAAGCCATGAGGGGGAGGGGGAAGGGAGCAGGATCAGGAGGAGGGAGAAGATAACTAAGGAAGATTTTGCAATTAGAACAGCATCATCTACTCTGCATTTTGCTCCTTGGAATATCTACACAGTAACAAACAGTTTAATGTTTCCTCTGAGTAAAATCACAAATTAATCATTCCTTATACCTTTATCTATTTTTGTCGTGATGAATTTAAAATGTGTTTTTACAACCACCAGGAAAAATCAAAAGCTCTGTTTCTTCTATCGTACAGCATTAATACCTCAAGAGGGAGATTGGAACATTTAAGAAGTACAAATGAAGCTAATGCCTACCATTTTCTGGGGAAATTCCTTATAACACCTAGCTTCTAAAATTTGTTGCACACCTGCATATCCAAAGTCAATAGAAATTGACTCAGGGAATCAGTGCCTCTGATAACCAAGCACCCAAAAGTGGAAAGTTGAATTACACTTTCTGAGATGCAATACTATTTGTGATGTTATCTCAGCCACTCAGACCCTTCAAGCTCAAACTGCAGCTGTTGCAATGCTCTGAAACAGAGAGGAACAGTCACTTTAGCCAAAAAGGACTTGCCTGTCATGAATGAAAGTAGTGAACGCTACAATTTCTAAGCAGATGACATCCTGGGGAAGCGGGGGTGGGGTATGTTTGCTAATTACTCAATAACAAAACATCTTTCCTTAATTAATGCTGAAAATTATTACTCCAAATAAATACTAGTGTCAATTTGTTATTCTGTACTGTATGGATAGCATATCACATTATAACTGAATATTTCTAACTATTGCAAACTCTAAAGATGTCATGCATTAAGGCACTGTTATTCACAGTCTCTATAAGCACACAATGAGGTATATTTTACCTACAGCTCATAGTGAGATATATTTTACCTACATCTAACTTTAAAAAACAAAGGCTTCTGATATTTACTGAACCATGTGTTTCAACAGATATGTTCTCTGCATATTAAGGTGTGCCTTTGATATGCCTGCCACACTGACAAATGCTAGGGGCCGAATAATGACAAGTGCCTCATACCCCTCGTTACATAGGGTTTACTGACATTAATCTGATTCAGATTGCTTGATGGGATGACCATGGTTACCCATCATGGTTCATGTTACCACTGAAGTTTTTTAAACTGAAAGTGGAAAAATAAATCAGTGTTGTAGTATAAAGAATGCCGACACAGGACAGGAGTATGAAATACAATGAATGAAAGTCAAAGAACAAAATGAAAATCAATTATTAAGAAAGGTTAATTGCAGCATGAACAGTTTCCAAAATATACTTATTACAGCTTTTATTGAAGGCAAAGAGCAAGAAATAAAAAATTATCAGAAATTCTATGAACACATGAAAAATTATTATCTTTAAAATTAAATATCTGCTTATTTATTGTATGCTCAATACAGTACCGCTATCGTTATATAGTTAATATAAAGCCTTATGATATAAAGATCTAACATCAGTAAACACAAAACCACTTAATTTTGTAAATCAAGTGTTCGTTTAGTTGAAGAGCTAATAAATTTATAGTCTTCTTCCATATTAAAAATAACTGAATGCTGATGGTTTAAATTTGATGATGTTTAAACCCAACAGTTTTCTGACTGAATAGAGATAACCAGTTCACAAATTATCACAGGTGACTTTAAGTCTATATTTTTATAAAAAACTACACAGACTATTTTAATTTTTATTTCCCTACTTTAATAATGCAGATGACCTATCTATTAAGCTTAAAGATCTTCAGCAACTTCATATGTATATCAAATAAAACAGTTTCATAGAATGCAAAACAAGTTAATAAAAACATTGTCCAAACTGAGTTTTCATACGGCCACATTGCACTGTTATTTTAGAGCTGCAAGGAGAAACAGAATTGCATCCACATACTAAGGGTATATTTCTACAATACTGTATATAGTCGTGGTCCACAAATGCCAACAACAAGGGACTGAAAATAGGATCAATTATTTTCTTTTTCAGAAACAATCTTGTAAGCATCTGAGTTCCCAAAGACATAAAAGAATAGTTACTTTTCTGAGATCTTTTGATATTGCTCTTCATGGTGGAGCTATCCACAAGTGATGGGAAAGATCTCTTTTGAAAATAAATGGTGCTCCTTCAAATGTGTTCAGAAACATCTTTGCTGTTCCTTTCTCTGTTTCTCAAGTTTAACTTGAAAAGGATGCTTGATTTTTTAAAATTTGGTTTAGGTATCACAATGGGATACCTAATATCAGTCGGTGCTTGCAAACCTTATTCTTCCAGCATAGAATCTAGCTGTTTCTTTCTCTGTGACAACACAGGAGGCTGAAGTAATCAGATAGGTCTAAAGAACACAGAGGATGTTAACCTGCACTTTCTCAGAATCTGTGATGAGTAGGTTCAACATGACCACACTGAGCCATAAGGCATATAAATAGCTACTTTCACCTAAAAGCACATCTATCACAGCAGTTTGTATAGTAAGGCTATCAGTTCATAATATTTTAAATGTCAATATTGATAATATTGTCATGGATTAATAATTTCTGCATATAATTTTATCAATCCCATCCACTTTCTGCTGTCATTCAGTAATATAAAGTAATTGTTGGCTCTTCCCCTCACCATGTCTCCAGAAGACAAGCACACAAAATCAGTTGTACTGTCTAGGAATACCTTTGCAATGTTACAGTTTTAAGTTTTATTAAGTGATAATTCAAACTCACTGCATAAATGTTTTTTATTAATGACTTGCTTGTATGCTAGAATGGAGGAGACAAAAAGGAAAAAACATCTCAGATGAAAATAGAGATGTTATTTCCAACATATTAAAAGGCAAGCAGCTGTTATTCTAAATCAGGCCAAAAAAAAAAAAAACCCCAAAACATCTTAAATGAAAACATGAAGATACATTCCTGCCACAAACCCCCGTGACCCACCAGGTTCAGCCCTTTCTCCCATCTCCTCTCAATATTCATTCACAAATTCCCTTCAGATTAGCAGGAGTTATGCAAACATGCTTTAATGTGTCCCTCAAGCATTTTATCACACTGAAGAAGGGAAACAAAAAGTTCAATTGTGACCTGCATCAGAAAATCATTCATTCAGATCCTGCTCAATTAGATGTGAGACCACTATCTTAGTTCATGAAGTTTGACCACAGTATGCTCTTACTGCTAAAGTATTAATGCAAATAAGATACATATTACTCAAACCAATTTATCATCACCGATCTATAACCAGCTTGACACATGCACACATTCTAAAATATCACACAAAATAAACTGTGACATACGTCTTCATACATTGAGCAATTCAACTACAGAAGGTGAGCCACATGCTTTAACAAAGAGTACAGGACAGATTAAAAGTAGAATACAGAAGGGTTAAAAACAGACAACAGAAAGTCCAGGCAATGCATGATTTCAAGGAATCTGGAACAAAAATGTACTTACATCACCAAAATTTGTAATCATATCAAAATAACCTCAGCATTTTATTCACATACCTTTCAGGGTATTTGAAATTTAACTAACAATATACTAGCAGTAGCTACACTATAAAAGAACCGAGAAAAGAGTTTCTCAGTTACAGTTAAATAATGACTGGTAATTACTATTTCAGTATTTCATGGCATATCAGACTACACACTTAACAGACTATTATAGAAAAAAAAATTTTTTTTAAATTAGCCAGTGGCATGACAGTCATCTGTAGCTGCATTATTTTTAATTATAGCCAAGGCACATGAAACTTTTTCCCCTCTGCAGAAAAATGGTTTAAAGAACAAAGTTTTAGTCCATTATTCAAATAATGTATGGCTGTTCTTTCTATTGTACAAATACAATAGCTTTTGTAGTAAGGAGTGTTGCTTATATGATTAAAGAGATAGTTGAGTGTTATGATATGTTTGACAGGTACCGTTCCAAGCACTATCGGAACAGACACACAATACTGTTATTAACATTCTGTGTGTGCCGATACCTCATAGCAACAGAGCTCGGCAAAACGAAAGCAGAGACTCCACATTTTCATCACTGCAGACATCTCCGTATGCCCTTAATCAGTGGTGCTTTCTGCAGATTACACTTTTTTGTATTCATCCCATTCTCAAACTGACCTGTCAAAGCCTGATCTTTCCCCCAGTTTCTCAAGATTTTGGTAACCAAAACTGATCAGCTATTTTTCTTTCCATTTTCCCTCACTTGTCACACAGCGGGGCCAACCCCAACAGGTATTTAGAAGCAATAGTAGTGAAGTCCACTTGTGCTTAGCAGATTGCTGCAAATACAAATTATCTTCTAAAAAACATAAGATATACATATATATATATATATGCATTCTCTTTAACGTGCCAATTGAGGGGATGGCAGGTACAATTATTAAAGGACTGAAATATTTAGGTTTCCTTTGACCTCCATTACACCTCCAGTGTAGGATACTCTGCTCCTTGAAGGGTAAGATTGTATTTGTTGAACCTACAGTAACATCTGGCAAGTGGTTGTCTCTGTTTTTCTCTATTAGCTACCATCCTTTAAAGCAATACAGTTTCATCAGTTTCATTAAGGGAGATGTATATGTTGTTTTGATTGAGAGATTTCTTTTTTTTTTCTTTTTTTTTGTGGTTTGTTTTGTTTGTTTGTTGTTTTTTTAATAAAAAATAAAAATTGAATGATCTTAAGGAATTTTCTTTATACTCGCATTTCTCACACACTCTATAAAAATATCATTGACATAGGGTGAAAAGGTCGCATACCTCACTGAAATGGAGCCAAGTACTCCCGTAAGGTTTTTCACCTGGAAAATATCCCTGTAACTAATTCTATGTATTGGATTTTTTTAATTATTATTTTAGAAAAAACAAAAACAAAAAAAAAACCAACCTCTGGGCCTTTTCCCAGCTGAGAGTTCCCTGAAGTCATCTTTCCCATAAGGAAGATAAGTTTTCACTTAGAGGATAGCATCTCTAGCAGCAAGATTTTAATACTCTGCAACAATATCAGGGATACGCAATCCTGAATTTACGGCTCTTCAAATTGCTTTTATAGCTATACTATTCATTTCGGATCAGATGCTTATCTAAAATTCCATACATCCATAATGTCTAATTTAAAACAGCTTCCAATGAGTCAAAGAACAGTGCTGAGGGAAAAAAAAAAAAAAAGACAAGCCACCACAACCAAAACAAACAACAAACAAACAAAAAAGCCACAGTGGTCCAGATTCTGAGAACTGTAAATTATTTTACCTTTCTAAAGCTAAATATATTTTACACCAGTTAAGGATTGGGCCTAATAGCCACAATTCCACTTCAAACTTCATTTTTTCACCTCCATAGTACTGCTTCTCAACTGCTCTGCTAGTAACACACGAGAATTTCTAATTAGCTTATTCCAAATTCTTTTTACAGTTATTTTTATGTCTTATCAGTAACTGAGAAGGAAAAAAAAGTGCTGATTTATCAATTAATCAAGCTTTATGGACATACGATATTCCTCAATACTTCAGAAATGTCTGCAGAACAATTTCCTCCAATCATAAGATCAATGAATCAATGTAAAACCCCAGTAATTAAATTTATCAACTCAGTATCAATACATCCAGCACTTTATGAAAGTATTGTGTGAAGTTTTTTCTGTTAACAGATATATTGATTGAGGGCAAAGAGCCAAATATTTCTATTATTAGATCTGGGGATGCAAGATCAAAACTCAGTCTGTCATAAACAACATACAAGTGCTTCATATAGACAGATCTCATGCTGATTCTGTACCATTAAACCCACTCCTAACATGCAGATAAGCCTATAAATTGATGATTAGGACTACAGAAAGATCAGTCATCATACTCAATGCTTCTTATATGCATTCATTGAATAAACTTATTGACAGGGACCATACAAAATAATTCTCCTCTAGGAATTGTATTTTAAAAAGAAACAGAGTATCTAAACAACAGCAGATTCCAAACCTTATTCATGCAGCATAAAATAGCCTTATTAAATTTTGAAACGAAAGCTTTGTAACTTGAAAGAGATTCTCTCTCCATCTTATATAGCAGTTATTAATAGAGAGGTGAAAATTGGGGAAAAAAGCCCAAAGATGACACATCTAATAAGTGCCATAATAGAAACAAAACCAAGAAAACAAAAACACCATTCAAGTGTTTTACAGTTCAATTTTTAAAGGGGTAGTATACAAACTCTGGAATATATTTTTAGTTGCTATACCTTACTACATACGCCTAAGCAAGTAGGGCACAAAAGTTCATCAAGTGCCATTATTCAATTATAAGAAAAAAAAGTAGTAGGGCTTTTTATATCAAGAAAATAAACCACAAAAAATGTTTGGCTACGCTTAACTATAAAAAAGCTTAAAGAACAGCTAATAACATAAGACTAGTCATTTTTTCCCATGAACTGTATGATGAAAATATCAATACCAATACAATCTTCACATTTCCAAAATGCTGCTACGATAAGCAAACATCCCTGTACTTTCACATTGTTGCAATAAATAAAAACGATTTGAACTAGTAGTGAAGGTATCTTAATATGACGTGAGGAAATAAAAACAAAACCTCCAAACCCACCAGATTCATGTAGGAGTCACATCCTGTTACAAACATCAAACAACAATGAGCCTTTATTACCATGCTATGATTCCTTCATTTCAAACATGATTAATTAGCAACTATAACACTCACCAAAACTCCCACCACGCTGCTGTTTGCTGCCTATTTTCAAATGGGTCTCTATCAAGCATTCATAAGCAGTGTTAGTCTCATTTACGACACTGAAGAAAAGAAGTCAAAGCATCCTGCTTTAAGGAAGATTTCACTCATACCCTGGCCAAAAAAAGGCACAGAAAAGAAAACAGAAACCCAACAACAACCAAACACCAAACCCCTGTTTCTTCAAAGGGATTCCTTTATAATCCAAACACAAACTTTATGCAAAATGAAAAACTTTTTAGTGAAGTTGCTAAACAATTTAGATGGTTGAAAATAGAGAAAGAAAAAAGATCAGTTTTAGACTTTGTTTTGACCTTTTTTTTTTTTACTTGAAATCTCAACTTTACATTTAATTTGAAATACACTGCTCCTGTTGAGAATGAAAGCATGGTTCATGTGCTAAAAATGGATAGAAAAAGAGAATCAGAAGGGGAAGAGACACTTAGCAGTACTCTTAACATGTTTTAAGCTGTGCAAACAGATACCTTCAAATGTACCTTACTTGCAATAAACATTACTTTGGCAGCAAAAGAAACTTTGCTTCACAGGGATGAGAGGTGGAAACTGGGATTACAAATAGAAGAAGAAGGAACAAGACTGAGAGGAGAGGAAAAAAATTGCCTTCTCAAGCAGAACTCTATAAATACCATCAGAAAAACAACAAAAAAAGGTTCCATTTGGAAGCAACAGATGTATTCCTAAGCAAGAAAATATCCCCGACAAAATAATGCAGAGAGTCATACAGACAGGATCTTTAGAAGCATGAAAAGAAATTGCCTATGTGGCAAAGCTAAAGTTTCCATGTGAAAATAAAAATTAGGTAGAAGATCCGATATCTCCTTAGTTTACCAGCTCTTATATCACAGATACTTGATTTTGTCACGCCCAGAGCAGAGCAATTTTTAAGTGCAAATCAGTCCTACTGTCTCCAGCTTTCTCAATTTTATAAATTTGGGATCAAAAACATCAAAGCAGCTTCCACTTCGGACCTAACTTTTAGGGGATCAATGTGACAAGTCACTGCTTGATAGATGTTTCTCTTGATAAACGACTTGTTCAAAAGAGACATTGTAGCTTTCATTTCCTGACCACAACACACTTTTAATTTGCAACAGCAGAGCTGCTCGAGTGTGACTAGTTCCCACTTCCCAGTCTTTCAGGACTATGGCACTGTCAGGCCACATGCACGGGCAAAACAAAAACTCAGAAAGAGATGAATTTGCAGAAAGAATTTTAGCAAACTTTTCCTCAAATCAGAACCTGATTATATTTTATTTCTACAAACAGTGGGCTCTTAAAAATCTCCGTCAATCCTTAACGTTTTAAGTGAAGCGAGGAAAGAGAGAAGTTATATTGAAAATATATACTTAAGCAACATAGAATACATATAGCTGCCTAATAGTACCATGTTTATTATACATACATATATTACTGCTACTATAATTATTATTATTATCTGGGAATTGCATTTAACAGCCCAAACCGTCCACACCATCCAATTTCAGCTCTCAGCATACTGTCCGATGCCCGATTTAAAATTTATAAATGTAATATCCTCCTCATCACAAGCAGCAGTCCAATCTGCTCTGAATATATATTACAGCTTTAACATCACAGAGGGAAATCTCCCATCTGGCAATCACATTTGCTCCAACAGCTCTAAGGAAAAAAAAAAAAAAAAAAAAAAAA
>VXAX01003152.1:151700-208406 GCA_013399835.1 Leptocoma aspasia
CCGCTTCCCGCCGGAGCCCGGCTGCTCGCAGCCGCGGAGAGGCAATCCCGGTAGCCGGCAATGGCTGAGGGGCCCCGGCAGCCACACCTCCCTCTCCCCGCACTTCCCAGCCCGGCTCGGCGGGGGATGGCAGGGAGCCAGCTCAGCTACCCCGGCCCACAGCTGCCGGGGACTCCGCTTGCATCATAGGGATTCCCCGGGGGGGCTGTTAGACGGGCTTTACAGCCTCCTCAAGCTGGCAGGGAAGGCGTACGGTGGCCAGGCGGCAGGCACAGAGCGGGCCCTGCCTCTCGCACACGGGTCTGCCCGGCGCGGCCGAACCCCGCGCGCCGGGGCTCCCCAGCACCCTGCCCTACCCGCTCCATCCCCGCACACGTCTGCGCGCCCGCTTCCCTGTCACCGCAGCTGTGGAAAGGGAAGTGAGAGCTTCCCACGAGACAGATCCACGTTCCTGGGCTTGCACCTGATGGGACTATCAGAGCATTTTTACCTTCTAACGGGGAAGAAGCCACGCTGTCCGGATGCTGTTCCTGGGCTTTGGTTTAGAGTCCTGGAGTGGTTTCACTTCCTCTCTTCCTTGTCCTGCTGTGGAGTTAAGGATGGGTTCGGAGGGTTGTTTGTCCGTCCTGGATATAGAGGAGACTGATTAAATTTTCTTAGTAAAAATGGAAGACGTAGAGGAAGCTAAGGCTCTGGAGGAGGCAGGGGAGACCAGTCCCAAGGGATTAGCATCTGGAGGAGTGGGAATAGGCTCGTTTCCCGTCTGTTTCCCTTTGCAGTAATATAGTAGGCCTAAATAAAACTCTGAACTAGTTGCCAGCAGAAGCTGCTGTGAGCTGTCAGCCAGTCCCTATCTTACCCGGGTAATGGAGAAGGAAAAGAAAGAACAAGAAGGCCTGTCTGGTTGATGTTGTCCATGCAGTGATTTAGTTAATCCAAACTGATTTTTACCTGCTGGTGAAAATAAGTACCTTTCTCACTTTCCGAAGGCTGTAGCCAGCCTGTGTAACAAAGCAGTGCCTAAAGATTGGAAATAAAAAGAGCAAAAGGGCTAGACAAACTTCTGCTTATTAAGAATATGGAAGGTGTTCCTGGCTCACTTGGACAGCTGGGGATAACTCTAGTTACTGCTATGCAAGGAGAGCACTGCCAGTGGAATAACAAAAGCATCCTGAAACAAGGAGCTGGTTTGGAGCAGATACTGTATTTGCTTCCCAGTATGTCCCAGGTATAACAAACACAGAAAAACATGGTTAAACTGAATTTTGGGATGTAGAGAGCTATTTTTAGAACTTGCAACATAGCTATAGCAACAGGAGTCAATTGGAATAGCTTTAGACAGCTGTCCAGAGCAGCCAGCAGGCGAGACACCCAGCCACAGCACCCGCTGTGGTCCAGTCTGCACCATGCTCTTCTGACACCTTTTCCCTGCCCTCAGCATCGGGTGGCTCTGAGCAACGGGCCCAGAGCCTAGGTCAGCCCGTTGCCTGTGCACATTGTGCCTGTGCACAGCTGCTCATTGTCCCTTCTGCAAGAGCTTGTGGGTTATTAAGCAGCCACCTTGGCAAGCAGACAACTGCTCCAAATGCAGGTAACACGTTGGTAGCCTCTGATATTCCCTAATCTGACCCAACTACACATGTTACATTTAGAAGTCTCTGATGCTGAAATCTGCAACACAGCATATTGCCTCTGCTAGTGTTGCCAGCATCAGGCACTAAGTCATCACGATCCCAAGGTCATGAGCTTGGTCTAAAAATCATATTGTTAAACGTAAAAAGGATTCTTTTGTCTTGGCTACTTTATGCATCTGGATTCTTTTCCCATTGTTTTTTCCCAAACCATGGCACTATGCACAGTTTCTCTCAAGAGAAAGGTGAGTTTCTTTCACAGTTACAGAGCTCTGTGACTTGTACCTGTAGGAAAACAACTGGCAATTACCATAAGGCATTAGTCAATAAACACAAGTGCTTTTGAAACTTTTTAACCAATAAAGAATGTATTTACCAATCTTTGTATTGCATTAACCTCAGTATTTTAATTTTATATACATATTTTTTTTCTTCAGGCTTCTCCTGCCACATTAAAATAGCATAAGTTGAAACAATAGGCATGCAGCATATGTTTGTATGGGCTGACATTCGTCTTTGTGCAGAAGGTCAACATAAGACTTACATACTATATTAAGTTCTTATTTTGAGATGTGAATTAGGATGTGAACAAGGCCTTGTTGGGCTCATCTGTACATGGATAAATTCCACTATTTGTTTAAAATGCCACCAGTCCCAATACTTCTGTGAATGGGAAATTCTCATAGACTTTGAAACTGGGAATGTTTCTTGGAGCCTATTTCAACATCTAGCTGAAACGTTTACAATTAAATTCAAAACCACATAAAACTTGTCTGGTTTCACGTTTTGTTACAAACTCTGAACTCAGACCAGATTCTTTGAAAAGTTCACGCACCTTTTCAGCAAACCTAGATTAATAACATTTAAACCAAGTGAATTGGGGAAACAAAACAAAAATCACAGAAAACAAAGAATAAAACCATAATTCTATGCTCCCATGGGATGTTGATGTAATGAATTGAACTTTGTAGTTTCTACTTGGTAGGTCTAGTAAAGGCTTTTAAGAATTATAATAAAAACAACTGCATTCAGTGATATATTCTTTAGTGACCTCAAACTAATTATATGGATTTTATTTGTAAATGAGAGCAAGTTTGCAAAATGGCAGACATGTCTGAGTTCTTCTAATGCTGAAATTTGTCAGCACCTGAACGGCCCTTGTGTGCCGGAAGTGTAGACTCCAGGGCAGGGCCTCCTGCCTGTCTCCCTCCCTCTGTGCTGGGGAATGCCTCCAGCCTCCCACTCTCTGACCTCATGTGGGGCAACCACAGCTGTCATTGCATACTAGGATGTGCTGCAATAAACAGGCTGCAAGTGGTCGTTTTTGGAGTTTTGGTCACTGGTGACCAAATGTATTATTTTATTCCTTTGTGAGGAACACAATCTGTTTAAGAGCTCAGGCAACACGAATCAGATGTTTATACCACCTGGATCCCACCTCAGCAGCTGAGGTGCCTCCATATCCCACATGCTGGGACTTTTCCAGAATGTGTGTGGCAGGATAGCCCCTGCTGGGCTTCCCTGCTGTCTCTGACTAGAGTGGTCATCATAAAGAACTCCAGTCCCTGCAGCTAAAGGTTCACTTGCTGCCTTTTTAGACCACAGTCTTGTGTGTCAGCATAAGTGCAATGGCTGCCTCAGCTAGCTGGAGCTCAGATTCCAAGAGGCAATGATACCTGTGTGGCCCTAAGGTATTTATAAGTATAGATCAGAAGTAATTGTCTCTGTTTTGCATAACAACTAACATTTAGTTGAACTAATGCCATATAAAAGTCCCATAGCAAACAATGGGCAATGGTTTACAGAGGAGTAATACATTCCAAATATTGTTACATGTTACTTCTAGGTTCTTCCCAGGAGATTCCAAGGGATGAAATTCCTTCTAGCCATACCACTGATCTTCACAGTTTCACTTCAAACACATCTAAGCCTTAGTCAGTGACTAAGCCAGGAATGCATAAAGTCTTCCTGGACTCCTTAGCACACAGCCTGCTGGTTTAGGTACTGGCTAGTACCTAATCTAAAAAAATATCACTTGATCTCTCAAACTAAAAGAGGGTATGATTAGATTGGATATTAGGAAGAAATTTTTTTACTGTGAAAAAATAGACACTGGAATGGATCACCCAGGTAAGCTGTGGATGCCTCATCCCCAGAGGTGTTCAAGGCCATTCTCGGTGAAGCTTTGAGTAACCAGTTCTAGTGGGAGCCTATGGCAGAGGAATTGGAGCTAGACAAACTTTTAGGTCCCTTCTAACTCAAATCACTCTATGACCATAAACATACATGTTTAGTGTAATTTGTGACTGTGTCAGAAAGAAAAAAATTATATAGAGAAACATCTGTCCATAGAGGCACTTTTGCATTTTAGCTGTGCCAGTGTAAAAATAGGTGACTTCTATGATTTGTAACCACTTTGGGTTAGATTCTGGGGTTTTAAAGAGATAGCATTTCCAATATTTTTGTTCTCTCCTTTGTACATTTCTACTTCGTATTAATCAATCACCTTGATTTCAGTGAGATTTCTAGACAAACCCTTTACTGGTCATTCTCTACAACCTTGCTGAATATTTGATGCTTTTGGCATCATAAAATATTGGTCCACTGAAGTCACTTCTATTTTCCATTTTAGTCCTGGAGGAGAAGTTGCTCACAGTATCCAACAAAAAAACATTCATTTAGCAACTGCTCTGTATAAACAGAACAATAAATAGATGTTTGTCACATAAATATCTGAAAAGACATATGCCTTCTGGCATTTCTTGAATTTTGAGTGCTTAATACTTTTTACCCTGGTCACAAATGCATTTTTACTACAATTTCTCAATTTTTTTAAAGCAAGCTTTAATACACAAAGTCCCTCTTGGGGAACTCTAGGAAGGAATTGAATGTTTTTAGGGCTTTTGTTCTGTCTTCTGTTTTTCACAGTCTTGTCCATTAAGTGGTTAAGAACCACACTAATCCCTGCAGTTTGACTTAAAAAATACATTAATAACTTGTTCTCACTTAAAAAATCTTCTCCTTATTTGAACTAGAGGAGGATGAGGTGCCCACACAAGACCAGAAGAATTCAGAGACATTTAACTGTCCAACAAGACCAAGACACAGGAATGACAGCTAGGAATACATTCTTCCTATTTTTCCTGCCTCTAACTCCTTCTTGGTGTTACAAATATTCTCTTTGCCTTGGTGCCAGCATCTTTCTCCCTGATTCCATATCTTAATCACAGTACTTCCCATTTGCACCCCTGTCTAATACCAGTCTCATTCACAAGTCCTTATCCTAAACTAGCATCACATTTTATGACCTTTGACTTGTGCCTTTTTCCTGTGTCTGGACACACTTTCTTTTGTTGCTTTTCTTTTTTTCACTTTCCTTGGTCTCTCTTTTCTGAATTCCGATCAAGCTGCTTCTTATTCCATGTTTTCTGGTGATTTGCAGGAGGAAGACTGAGAACATCTGATGGACACCCTTATTATCTTTGTATTTCTCTTTAGCACCACTGGCAATTGAAAAGAGAAAACTGAGAGCAAGTCCTCCTCAGATCTGCAAGCCCCAGGAAAGGATATACCTACTGCACACAGAATCTTTGAAGAAGAAGGTAAATGAAATATGCAAACAATTTTACAGAGGCTCAGACTTCTCCAGACTGAGGAAGACTTTCACAGGCTGGTGGTAGAGGAATATGCCTTCCCAAGCCTGACTACAAGCCATTAGTCAACAAAATATTTCAAAAATTTCTTAACATGAGCAAACCAGATTTTCCCTCAGTGCATTCTGAGAATCAGCTGACCACATTTGCTGAAAGTTTTGAAAAAATAGCCCAAGGCAGATATTTGGCATGAAAATTGCTACCCAGTTGTTTATGTTTGACAAACTAACAAGCAACTGGAAACAGGTTCTTACAATGAAACTTTGACTCTAAATATCCCACTAGAGAACCCACAATTAATGATTACCAATAACAGAAATGTATTTTACATAATGCTTAATACTTAATGACTTAATTTAGACAGTGCCTAGAAAGAAAAAAAAATAAATAAAACCCCAACATTTTATCTTGGAGAGCAAGTGGAACAGGGAATAGTAAAAAAAAAATCAAACAATAGTATGCTGGCAATTTTTTTCCCAAGTGCTTTTACCAAGCACTTTATATCAAAAAGTCTTTGTATCTCAGCTCCAAATGTATATTAAAAAATCTCTCATTTACCCTACAATGGAATCAACTTTAAAATCAAAGGGGAAAAAATTTAGCAGAACAGTTGACTTGCTCAAAGTCACATGTGCACATGAAAAAGTTTCCCTAAAAAATTACATGCTGTAGGATCTGCATGTCTGATAAAATATCCACAGGGTTTTATCTGCTGTTGCTTGAGAAGCAAACTTTTACTCACTTTTTTTCTTTTAATGTCTAAAAGTTCCCTTACTCTAAGACAAATATCTTCCTCTAAGTAACACCCCGACATCATGTTATTGATCTTCACAGTATAAAATTGTTTTAATAGTAAAATTAAAACAAGGTTTATGACTTATAATACAATATAGATATAATAACTTATTATTAATGTTTTAAATATTACCTTTGGTGTTGATGTGGGTGTATTTAAGTCTTGAAATAACATTATCAGTCTATCTCCACAGTCATCTCTAAAGCTTTTCATTCTCTACAGCTTTTTTAAAAAGTGAAATTTTTTTTACTTCTCGCTAGGTATTAATTTTTAAGAATGTCATGTTCATGAGCCTTAATCAAATATCCAAACTAAAATACGTTTCCAACATGCAAAAGCACCAACATTTCAGACAAGTTTATTTACCTTTTTGAAGATGAAAAAAGAAAAAACTATTCAAACATCTCTATTCAGATAACCTGAGCAACACAGCTGTTCTACATATGCTATTCTTCCATTGCAAGAAACGTATTGTCTCACTTAAAAGGTAAAGACCATAACAAAGTAAATGAATACTGTTGGGTTTTATGCTATTAGAAAGAGCATCCTTCGCCGCTGTGTGCACAACACACACAACACACACACAATTGCACAACAATTAAATCTTGCTAACTTGTACTTTCTGCTTCTAACTTCCTTAAAAACATCAAATTTGCTAAATGCACAGCACTGACTGCAGTCAACAAGGCACTTAAGTATGTGCTTAATTTTGTGCTCATGAGTTACAGTAAATGGAACTTGAATGCTCAAAGTTAAGCACACACTTAAGTGCTTTGCTGGATCAGGGCCAGAGCATGACAGCTTGCGGGTCATTCTTACTGCACAGTAAGACATCACAAACCTTAAATATCCTGTAGAAACCTTCTCCCCACTTCAAATCAACAGTACCAAAGGCAAGGACAAAAATAAGTAGCTGCTGCATTCTTTTCTTCTGTTACAAGTCACTAAACTGGCAGCAGTACTTATAGCAAATTACCAATACTATAAATTCTCTTAATAAGTATCCATAAAATTACAATTTATTTTAAAGATCATCGTTTGTAATTCTATTCTCATAAGACCATTAGACACGTGAGTCTTTTTAATTTTAAAAGACCTGCTAGTAGTTCTCACAAAAGAATTTATTCGAGACCTTGACCTTAAATTGATACAATTGCACAACTTAATCAGAATTAAACATGAGTCAAAGTACCGCAGAATATTATCATGGGGGTCAACATAGCCTACAGCAGCCATGCAGAGGATGCCATTAGCACCACAACTTTGGGTGTGTAGGATTCTGATTCTGGGGATATAATATGCCAAACTAAATGTTTTTACTGTATGTTTTTTGCAAGTTATTATGTCATATATATGGGGAGGAGATGGTTGATGACATTTTTTCTTTCCACGCAGCTGAAAGGATACTTAAATAGTCTAAGACTCTTAAATTCAGCTTTCTAATGAAATGAAACTTTATACCCACATATATATATATATATATGTGTTGCACAATTACTTAATTTTCTGGCTAAATTGACATGGTTCAGCACTTATCCAGGAATGTTTCTCTTTTCAGTACATGGAATTAATATTTTTTTTTTAGGATCCAAAACTACATTTTAGATCCAAATTTGCCTGACTGTTGACAGCATTCAGATACAGGGAGCTTCTATGTTTTTCCAACACATAAGTTTCTTCACAAAAATTAGCAGGATGAAACAGCAAGTAAGGACACATTGCCAAGTCTGGTTTTCTACCTATCTACAAAGCAGTTTTCACACTTTCCATGACTGTGAATGTCCTTCTTTCTCTATCTTTTTTTTATCTTTTAAATTTTAATTAGGAAGAACTGAAAAATCCTTCTCTATACTGGGAGTGTTTGTATTGGGGGAGGAGGATGTCAAGGAACCAAAAGCATATTCCAAGCCAATTCTGATCTCATTTACAGGGAAGAAAATCTGGAATTAATCCACTGAGTTAAACAGACACGTTCTGGGCTTACGTAGATGAGATCTTACATTTATAAGTGAAATCAATGTTTTCCCCTCTGACATTCACATGGCTCAAACCAGAAACATTTCCTGAATTAAAGAAAAAAAAGGCCAAATCATCCAGTTGGGAAGACTGGCATAATTCCATTGAAGTCAATGCTGCTGTAGTAATTTACATTAGCTGATGATCCAGATGAAAGTATATAAAAGTTTTCAGAGCAGGCTTCTTTCATTTAAAATTGCATTATGTTAGGTGCACTGTTGATGCTCAGAATTAATGTGCAAGTTGTTAATCTCGCTAGACCTGGATTTAAAATTAGACAAAGCAATAATTAGTTTGGCACTATCATTCTGCTACCTAGAGGGTAATAATGTAGGTCATAAAATACCAGTGATCAGCACAACTTTTCATACAAAACAAAGAATCTGTATTGAAAGAGAGGAAAGGAGGGAGGTGAGAAATTCAGAAATCAGTTGTTATCCAAGACCAAAGTGGGCTATGAGGTTCTGTGCCACAAGATGCTGTGTTGTGTAGGTCTACTTATCTTTATCAGCTCCCAAATCCACGGGTGATTCTGCAGGGTATAAGTGACTCAAAGCTGTCTATAAGCTCTCTTTATGTATTATTTTTAACTTATATGTTTATTATTATTCACAACTTTGTTATTAAAAATTCAGGAATATTATTTATTTATTTTACAGTATTCTCTTTTTATTTTTGCTTTTACTTGAAATATAAGCATTATGCAGCACAAACAGTTTACAAACATACAGAAGTGTAACACTACAGTATATGTATCTTGATTTCTTGACAAATGACTACTGGCAACATCAATAATTCAAAGGGAGAAACAATGAAAATATAGAGGAATTGCATTTGTATATGTATACTTCTTTCTGTCCTGCCAGTCATTCTTGCTAGACTTTATATAAACACAAAGAAAATGAGGAAATTATCAAGTCTGAACACTAGTCTTGATGAACACTTGCTTATATTTTGTTCTAAATAGTCAGTATGCTTAAATATACACATTTTGATGGTATCTCACACATACATCTATTAAGAAAACAACATTTGCAATAATTTTGATACAATCAGGCTGTGTTTGTGTAAGATACCCAGCAGAGTTCAGTGAAGCTGAGAACATACATACAGGTGTACATATGTTTGAAGTATCTCTCTGCCTTTTGTATGTATTGTATTAGAAAGTGCACATTCGATGTTACAGATGCATATATTCATAAATCATTTAAAGTTGTGCTTTTCATGTGGTGTGAGGCACAGATACAAACTTACTCATGATAATTATAGAACTGATGCTGATTTAGTCATTTCAAGAAAGCCATGGAGGCATAATTAGTGTCTGAATGGCCTCAATATTGCATTATTAGGAGGCTAGGGTGAAACTTGAAATGAGAACATCAAGGCTGATAAAAGAAAAGAAAACATGAAATACATACATAATTCATTCTGAGATATTATAAAGGTTTATAACCAGAAACAATAATTTGCAGAAGGCATCTCATGTACGGGAGCCAACTGCAATAATTTGGTCAACCTGTTTAAGATCAAATAGTATTCTTAGCTATTCTCAGTGGTATCTTTCTAATAAAGTAGCAGCAAACAGACACTGTTTGCTTCTGGTCACTTTTAAAGAATGTTCAGTTTATCAGTGGGGACTTTAATCTCAAGCTTCATAGAGTACAAAAAGAACATTGATCCTACTGTTTTGTCCTCTAGGCCACAAGGCATGCACATTTTTACATTCATTTGTCATAAAACAAAAAATACATCTTGCCCTTTGAAAATACCAAATGCCAGCTTTTAAACAAAATAATTTTCCATCATATTTTTCCCTTTCTTTTAACCTTTCCATCACCACCACCCCCCCCCCTTCCTTTTACCCCAGACTAATTTCCTCCCTCTGTTAATGCCTTTCCTCCATTTTAAATACAAGTAAGAACTTTGCAGAATTCCTTGTTTTGGACCGTTGCCAAACTGGCAACTGTTAATGATTTGACAAGGTAGTTTGAATTAATCAGAATTCTTGACAATCCCCTTTCAAAATTTTATTCTAGATAGGCTACAGAATATACAAATAATACCTTTTACTCAAGTTAGACAAAGGAATGTGTGCTGTCAGCTGGGTTAGACCAAGTCTACAGGTCCAAGAAATGTGTCAAAACCCATCCTTTGCATATCATTTACCTCAAATTCATCTTCTCACCTTTACTTAAATAAATGTAATATTCAGGGAAATCCTGGAATTTCATCAATTATTACATACAGAACAAATTAATTTGCTATTTTTTCTGTACTTCTCTTTTGAAAACAATTTTTTTCACTTGCTAAAGTTGCCATTATTGGAAATGTGTTCAATAGCTTGCTTTCATAGTCACTGGATTAAGGGTCTATATCCAGTTCCCCACAAAGAATGCAAGGGTCATGCCTTCTCCATCTCTGGAGAGACAGTTATTGTATATGGTGAGCGACCCTCCTCCCAAGCCCTGCTCAGTCTTTAGTTCAGTCCTGTGTTACTCTCCTGTCCAGATTTTTTTTAAAATTTAACATGTATGGGGTTTTGTTCTAGATTTTCTGTGATGGAGCCATGAAAAAAACAACAGTGTTTTCTACACCAAAACTGTAGAAAATCTTGAAATTTGCTTTTGCTTGTATCTGAAAGAACCAAGTAGAATAAAAACTTCATTAAAAGTTATGGAGAGAAGATATGTATATCTGTGTCTTCTCTCAAAACATGAAATACCTTTATGAAGAAAAAATCAAGCATGCAAGTTCCTAAATGCTTGGTGGTTTGAATTTTAGTGAGGAACATGCATACACAAATATGATGTTATACCACCCTCTTCACATTCCATGGCTACCAAGATTAAATACACATTTGTATTTAGTTTTCACTTAAAGTAGTCAAAATAGAAGTTTTTAAGTCCTGTACCGGCTTGCAAAAACTTAGCTTTGGAGAAGACCTCCTGACAGGATAATATTCTCAATCTTGAAACCACAGGGGTAGATCGCAAATGAATACACAAGAATGTTCAGACTCTCAACACATCATTTTATGATGCACAACCCATTTTATTGTAGCCTCCTGTGCCTCACTGACTTTGTTTTGTGAGTCTGAAGTTTATATGGAATAAAAGAATATTACAGTCATGAGCAATAAAGATGATTGAGAAAGATCAGATTGTGGCACACAGGACTTGATCCTGAAAAGAATGGAACTTCTTATTTGTCATTGTCTTTAGCTGTTATACATTCTGCACTAGAGAGAATCCAGCTTCTGCTTCTCTTTTTTCCCCCTGTTCTTCACTAGTAACCTTTAACTTTACAGGAGGAGCATTTAACTACAGGAGTATATGCAAGGAAGTGCCAAGTGTGTGACTATATGTAAAAATCAGCAAGCTAGGTAACTAGCTGGTTATCTAGTAGTTAAAGCATTCACTTTCATTTTCATAACATTTGACATGTTTGTATTTATAATATTATATGTATTTAATATAAGCTTCTCAATACATATAATATTTTTTTTCCATGTAAAATAGTGAATACTGCAATGTAACTTAGAATGATAGAATTGTTTGGTTTGAAAAAGACTTCATCAAGTCCAGCCATTAAGCCGGTGCTGCCACATCCACCACTAAATGATGTCCCAAAGAGCAACATCTATACACCTTTTAAATGCCTCCAGGACTAGCAACTCAACCACTTCCTTTGGCACCCTGTTCCGATGCATAACATGCTTTAGAAGATACCTCCTGGATAGTATTTTAAAATAAAGTCTGAGAAAAAAAGCAATACCCTAAAACTGAAGAATGCACTCTCTCTCATAATCTTGGACTTGATGGTATTTTTGAACTGTGATATTTTACTATTTCATGATCTATCATATTTCCAGTAACTTGAACTGCAACCTCCTACTACAAGCTCCAACCCAAGAATGATGATCTGTGAGGCAGCACACCCAAATATGCTTCCTCCAGGTAAGAACCAGTGGAATCTCTGGAAAAATTACTTACCGGTATAGCAGAATATCTTGTTAGGGAACATTAAACATACTGGACATACTTAAATCCATAGGACCTGGTAGAATGGCCACACAAATTCTAAAGGAGATGGCTGATGTCATTGTGAGGCCAATTTCAATTATGTTAAAAAGATCATGGTGATCAAGGGACCTTCCTGACTATTAGAAGAAAGCAAAAGTTTATCTTCAAGAAGAAGGATTTTGAGAGCTACAGAGTAGTCAGCCTCACCTCAGTCCCTGGAAAAATAGTGTTGCATACAATTCCCAAAGCTATTTCCAGATACATTAAGTATAAGGTGATTTAGAATAAACAGAATGTATTTGCATAGGAGATATCATGCCTCACAAACTTGATAGCATTCTATGATGAAGTGACTAGCTAAGTGGATAACAGAAGAGCAACACCCTCAAGTTTGCAGAGGGTGAAAAACTAGGAGAAGTTGCTGATATGCCATATGGTTGGACTGCCATTCAGCAGGACCTCAACAGGCTGGAGAAATGGACCAACAGGAACAAGAAGTCAACAAAGAGAAATGCAAAGTCCTGCATCTGGATTCGTGCACCCGTACGTTCTGAGGGGTCAACCAGCTGGAATGCAGCTCTGCAAAAAAAGGACTTGGGGGCTCTGGTGAACAACAAATTGAACATAAGCCAGCAATGTACCATCATGGCAAAGAACACCAATGGTATCCTATGCTGCATTAGGAATAGTGTTGCCAGCATGTTGAGAGAGGTGATCTTTTACCTCTGCACAGCCGTGGTAGGAAACATCTGGTCTGCTGGGTCAGTTCTTGGTCATTCCATCACAAGAATCACAGAATCACTAGGTTGGAAGAGACCTTCAAGATCATCGAGTCCAACCCATGCCCTAACATCTCAACTAGATCATGGCACTGAGTCCCACATCCAATCTTTTTTTAAACACCTCCAGGGATGGTGACTCCACCACCTCTCCGGGTAGACCATTCCAGTACCTTATCACTCCTTATGTAAAAGACTTTTTCCTAGTATCAAACCTATATTTCCCTTGAGGCAGCTTAAGACTGTGTCCTCTCATTCTGTCAGTGCTGCCTGGAGAAAGAGACCAACCCCCACCTGAACTACAACCACCTTTCAGGAAGTTGTAGAGAGTGATAAGATCACCCCTGAGTCTTCTTTTTTCCAGGCTAAACACCCCCAGCTCCCTCAGTTGTTCCTCACAGGGCTTGTGTTCCAAGCCCCTCACCAGCCTCGTTGCCCTCCTTTGGACGCGCTCAAGCGTCTCAGCGTCCTTCCCAAACTGAGGGGCCAGAACTGGGCACAGCACTCAAGGTGGGGCCTCAGCAGTGCCAAGTACACGGCAAGAATGACCTCCCTGCTCCTGCTGGCCACACTATTCCTGATACAGGCCAGGATGCCATTGGCCTTGGCCTTGGCCACCAGGGCACACTGCTGGCTCATGTTCAGCCGGCTGTCGACCAGCACCCCCAGGTCCCTTTCTGCCTGGGCACTGTCCAGCCACACTGTCCCCAGCCTATAATGCTGCAGGGGGTTATTGTGGCCAAAATACAGGACTTGGCACTTGGACTTATTAAACCCCATCCTACTGGACTTTGCCCATCCATCCAACCATTCCAAGTCTCTCTGCAGGGCCATCCTACCTTCCAACAGATCGACACATGCTCCAACTTAGTGTCATCTGCAAATTTACTAATGAAAGACTTGATACCCTCATCCATGTCATCAATAAAATATTAAACAGAGCTGGCCCCAGCACAGACCCCTGAGGGACACCACTGGTGACTGTGCCCAGCTGGATGCAGCACCGTTCACCACCATTCCCTGGGCCCACCCATCCAGCCAGCTCCTAACCCAGCAAAGAGCTCCTGTCCAAGCCGTGGGCTGCCAGCTTTTCCAGGAGTGTGGTGTGGGAGACAGTGTCAAAGACCTTGCTGAAGTCCAAGTAGACGACATCCACAGCCTTTCCTGCATCCACCAGGTGGGTCACCTGGTCATAAAAGGAGATCAGGTTGGTCAAACATGACCTACCCCTCCTAAACCCATGCGGGCTGGGTCTGATACCCTGGCCATCCTGTAAGTGCTGCGTGATGACACTCAATATAAACTGTTCCATTACCTTACGGAGGTCAGGCTAACTGGCCTATAATTACCAGGATCCTCCTTCCCACCCTTTTTGTGAATGGGTGTCACATTGGCCAGCTTCCAGTCATCTGGAACCTTGCCAGTGAGCCAGGACTGTTGGTAAATGATGGAGAGCAGCTTCACAAGCTCATCTGCCATCTCCCTCATCACCCTGGGATGGATCCTATCTGGGCCCATAGCTTTATGAACATCCAAGCGGCTCAGCAGTTCTCTGACTGCCTCCTCCTGGATAAGAGGGGGACCATTCTGCTCCCTGACACCATCTGCCAACCCAGGAGCACAGCTGAGGACAAGCTATCTTCCCACTAAAGACTGAGACAAAGAAGGCATTAAGCCTCCTCCTCATCTGCAGTTACTAAGTTCCCTCCCGCATCCAGTAGAGAACGAAGGTTGGTCTTACCCTTCCTTTTGCTGTTAATATATTTATAAAAACATTTTTTATTATCCTTTACAGAAGTTACCAAACTAAGTTTGAACTGAGCTTTGGCCTCTCTAATTTTTTCCTACACAGGAAAGAAAGAAGGAAAGATACAGACTTACTGAGGCTCATCCAGCAACAGGCCAAGAAGGTGATTAAGACACTGGAGCATCTTTATGAGAAGAGGCTGAGAGAGACAAATGCTCAATGTCTCATTAGTGTGTATAAGTACCTTAAGAGAGAGCAAAAAGTAAATTAGGCCAATGGTATTTGGTGGAAGGACAAGAGGCAATGGACAGAAATTGAAATACAGGAAATTTCATTTAAAGATAAAAACCTACCTTTTTACTGTGAGGATAGTCAAACACTGAAGCAAGTTGATCAGAGAGGCTGTGAAGTTTCCATCCTTAGAGATACTTGACTCCCAGCTTGAGACGGCCCTTAGAAACTGGCTCTAGATGACCAACCTTTGGACTAGACAAACTCCAGAGATGCCTTTCAACTTCAGCCTGTTACTGTTATTTTGGCTTGAAATTACTGAATTTTTTCTTATTACAATTTAAGATTTATTACAGTGAAAATTCAATAGATACAAGATCAACTGAGAATGGGTAATGAATATCAGGTTTTTAACTCATTAGCTGCTCTGTCTTCAAGAGCAGCTAGCAATGCAGTTGTAATGCTACTACCATTATTATTGTTGTTGTTGTTATTATTATTGCTTTGAATATCATCTTAATTGCTACTGAGATTATATAACTTCACTTCAGTCTCACCAACTGCCTAGAACAAATGCTGTCTATTTTGGGATACCAATGGCGTTCCATTGTGTGTATCCTATACTTGATATGAAAAGACATGGCATTGAGTACTGAAAACCATGCATATAGGAATAACATGGTGGGTGTTTTCACAAAGGGGTCTTAGAGGAAAAGATCTTTCACAGCACTGTGTTTTGAAGGCTCAGCTTACAAACCTGTTTGTGCTTGGCAAGTATCTTCGGCTGAAATCGCGTTATTACCTTGCAAGTGGCACAATGCCACTCCAGCAGATGGGCATCAACATAGGCATGCCAGAGAAACATTACGTGCATTGAGTTGGAGTATTAGGGCCTGGATACCTCTCCAGGTATGACTGCCCATAAATATGGGCATCCTGGTTGAAGGCAGCATGTAATTGCAATTTCAGCCGAGTTTGGCTTTACTTTTGATGTTCTCAAAATACTTCTGATATTACTAAAGAATACAAATTTGTTTGTTTGTTTGTCTGTTTTCTTGGCAAATAAGGGCTGTGATTAGCAAGGGTACATGGGTGAGAGAGAATATATTACAGCCATCCACTCTTCCAATATTCCCTTGGGAAGCATATAGGGATGTACATAAGTACGGCCACAGCCAGGGTGAATTTTCTTATTTAATATAATAGCTCAGCTGAGGGTAGAAGGCAGATTCATGACCTTTCATGCAGCGGAAGTGTGCATATACTGCAATTTCTTCTGAATAAAATTGCTAATGTTTCAAGGTGCTAGAAGAGTCTTTACTTCTCCCTTGCAATTTTATTGACATTTTTCTCCTAGTTTTCATTTGTGCTATAGTCTAAATTTTACACTAAATCATTTAAGTTTGCTCTGGAGGGGCTGCAATGCTGCTCCAAGGCACACTGCCATGACTGAATCCACAAGTGAACACTTTGTATGTTCTTAAAAACCTTATATCCTAGTACAGCATGTGAAACAGAGCTCTCAGCCAGTGCACTGCAGTTAAATGCATTTGCCTGGGGGTATGAAATCAAAATAGAATAGATATTTGTATTAGGATGCAACTATGGATAAAATCAGGAAATAGACACAGCTCTCTGCTTTGAAACATATCAGATACATTTTTTCCAATAGTTTTGCGTGGTCATGGGTAGGGACTATGTACATGCAGAAAATTGAATGTTTCTTCAAATGATATGCTTAGATTCCAGAAGCAACTAATGTGCTGGATCTTGACAAAACTTACTGGATATTAGTTTGTATCACATAAGTGTCCACTCCAGCAAAGTAAGCTTTATGATCAGGTTGCTTGCATGTTTGACCAATTCATCATGTTGGGCTAAATTTGAAAGTCTTTACTTAGTTCTTAGGCAAACTACTAACATAAAGGATTGAGAAGTTGTCCAATTTCTTAGTTACCATTTTTGTGGCACATTTTTATTTCCATTTGTCTTTTGTTTAAAGCCTCTGGTTATATTCAGCAGTTCTACATACACACAAAAGGCCTCCAGAACAACCCCAAGTATAAACTCTAGAAGCACCAAATGACATTTAAAAACCTGTGTCAGGCTTTGTTCTGTTAAATACACGGTGGACAAAAACACAGATTCAATATCACCATTTCCCTGGACCTAATGCCTCATCAAATCACGATTTCATCGTTCGAAAGTATGAGAAGTACAGGGTGTGATGACCAAGCATACACAACACAGAGGGACAGGAAAGCTGCTTTAGGAAGACTAGAATAGGTTCAGGGAATTCAGCATTAATTTTACGAAGATGAGCAAAGGAGGAAGGCTGTGAGGAAACCTTCTGAAAACCAGAAATTATTTTCTTATGGCTGATGAAAACAAGAAAGCAAAAGCAGTATCATTGTAGATTTACATAAAGCACATAGCCATAAAGATAGCTAAGAGAACAAATCACAAAGAAAGAAGTTAGAGGGAAAGTCCAAGCTGAGAAAGACATTCAGAATGGAAAGCATGATAATGAGGAACTACTGAGCCATATTCAGAACTTGTCAGTGCTGAGTATAGAGAAGGGCTGGACCTATGGACCCTCTCATTGCAGGAGTCCATGTGCCCAGTCCTGGAGCTCCATGCGTGGATGGAACAGGCCATTAATTGCTGGAGAATGCCTAGATACATCCAAGGAGAAGTTGTATGTAAACATTAACATTAAGCCATTAACATGGCTCCATATTAATGTCTGAAAAATACCAACAGCAGGACAGTTTGTAAGAAACCACAACTTAATATATCCTACTTGCCTCCACTCATTTGAAAGCTGAATTGGTTTGTGATTGCTGTGAAGAATTTGAAATCAGATTGCTCCGATGTAATTTCAAAACTGTGCTTTCTTACAGAAACAAATAGCATCTCACAGGGCAAATGCAGTTTGCCTGAATTTTGACTGCTCGGTCATGACAGCATTCCATAGTATCAGTTATTAGCTTAAAATCAGTGAGATACCAACAGATGCTTAGTAAAAGCTGACAAGGTACATGGCTTCTGCTGTATATATATATTCTATCAGTGCAGACAAACATAAGCTGAGAAACAAAAACAGCTGTATGTGATGATTTCCTTGATAGCTACCAAGTAATAAACCATTTTTTCCCAGAAAATTCACTAAAAAAATATGGCACTCCAATGACTTAGAGGCTTTACATTTCTGGCAGCCTGACAAGTCATGTTACCATCCAAGGTATGCAGCAACCCATCTATGGATCAAAAGGAAATTAGAATGCAGATTTTTTTTATTAACCACTATCCTTTGAGACATCCGAATCTGATACTTTGTTGAGATATTTGTAGTTACCAGCAACAGAGAGTACTTCTTGAGTTGCTCCATTCCTTTTGTCTGTGAAAACTCACAAGATAATGATGAGTCATTGCTCTCTTGAACAGAGAAGATACCACAGGGACCCATGTTACTCCCCTTGTTCAGCATGTGAGAAAAAAACTCTAGATGTTTAGAGATGAGACATGGCTTGCAATATATTCACCTGAGAAATCACTTCTCTTCTTGTGTCAAACTGCCAGCTTTGGATCAGAGGCTGTGTTGGAGCTCGTTGAATATGAAAGAATGGCTTAGCCAGCAGGGTTTTGTCTGTAAGAGGAATTTGGCTTGGGAATTAAGTCTGCCAGGTCCATCAAATCCCCATTGCCTTTGGGAAGAGAAATGGTTTCTGAAATGAAGAGGCTTCGTTGTTTGCTCTAGAGGGGTTTCTTACCTCCTTTCTACTCTCTGAAGAATCTTTATATACATATTTGAGAAATTTCATCAGGGAACTGAGATGTTCAGGTGGGCATAAAGCTGTATTGTATGAAATATTTTTTTAAATCAACTGTTCTATTTCAAAAGTAAAAGGGCTGATTTTGATGCACAATATGAAATATTGGCCTGATTTTAATAATGTGAATCGTGCAGATGTCAGTGACCAAACATAATGACAATTCAGTTTTGTTTCTGGGATCACTGGTACACGTAGTACTAGTGATCCCAGAAACTGACAATGGACACAACTTTTCCAGAAGATATATTTGGAGTTCCAGACTGACAGCACCAGGAATAACAGCAACTTACTCACTGTGCAGACTGAAAAAATTACCAATTCCTCCTTGAGGAAGGAAAATAGGAAGTAGGCCTATTTTGTGGGGTTATTTTCTGACTTTTGTAAAAAGGGCTTTGTAGGTGGTTACAAGTGATATGGCTTCTTTTTTGTTTCATTCTGTTTTGTTTCAGAGCCCCTTTCAGAAGAGTGGTACCCTCTTCGTTCATGGGGCAACACTGGAGTCCTTCACCAGACCCAGTGTTTGCAGTCAGGAAGGTGTATCTCATCTCCACAATCAAGCGTGTGTATTAGATAACTTGAAAACTTACAGCCAGTCCCTGGAAAAAAACTCCCTTCTATTGCACACTCCAAACCTCCAGGAGGGCTTGGGGAGAAAGATGGTCATATTGTACACCAGGTTACATCACTGCTCTGCTCTACTGCTTCTCAAGGTTCACTTCAGGGGCAGTTTTGCTTTTTCAATAACTAGGCTATGGCACAGGCCTCAGCAAAGCAGGAAATACAGTTGGGTTTTTTCTTGCCATCCGAGTTATTGTCTATTTTTCTGGATACTTCTTACTTTTATACAAGATTTGTGAGGGAAGGAAAAGTGTTTGTTTCTTGTTGAAAATGAACTCCAAAATGCTCAAATGCCAATGTTATTTCTTTGCTTGTTTTTATTTTCATGTTCCAGTTTCCCTTTGCATTGCAGTTGAAACAATGACATTAAACTCTTGCTCCATGGACTAGTTCTTAAAATAGGAGTATCCTAAAATACAAAAAAAGAGAAGTTTTTCTTTCCCTTGAGTGAACAGGAGAAGGATATTCTGGTGATATACCCCCTCTCTGTGCTGAAATATAAACCTTTACATTCTGCATAGAATCTAATGAGAAGTTCCAATCTTTACCTTAGTGTTAGCAGGAAACAGAATTATTATCTTTAACATAACCATTCCTTTGAAAGAATTAAGAGTGAAAGTTACAATGCTTTTTCTGCATGAGGAGATAATAGAAGTCTTTGAAATTAGAATAGCAATACTTTAGAAGTAAAAAATTAAACAAGACAGTTTAATTCTTCTTGCAAAATTTCTACTTCTCTATAGCAATGTGCAAAATAACAACAAAAAAACCAAGCAAACTTACCAGCAGTAAGAGTCATCCTTAAGGTCACAAACCTAACTAAAATCATGACCAATTTATGTCTGCAAAGAAAATACCTCATGTAGTACACTAAGCTACCTTAGTATATAACACCAGGGGATTTTACTGCATTAAGCTCTAGAAGGAAATGAAATTCCTATACTCCCCTATTACAGACCTAGTCTCTGTTGGGGTACATAGTTTGAGTTTCATTACCCGATTTACATTCACTATCACTTCAAAATTCTATAATGGAAGATTGGTCTGACAATATTTGGGCCTCTTTTTCCTTATCTTTGGTTACATTAATTCATAATTCTGTGATCTGCACCCTTTGTTTAGAGTGTATCAATCTGTTACCTATCTGAGAACAGCAGCTTAAATGAAAAAGGAAAAGTAATTAATTAACATAAAGACATATAAATCTTCAGAGACATCTATTTACAAAAAAAAAAAAAAAACTATAGTTTTTGTGAACCTACCAAAGCAGATGCATTCTGCACCAGACAGCAATAGTTGCCATAGAACTTATTATTTTCTAAAATATACCATGCTAATCTCACCAGTTACAAGTACATCACTAGGTACTGCTTTAGATGTGAGTAACTAGCCAGACACAAGGTCATGTAAGTTATTTCAATTAGGAGAAGAATCTGGCAAGGGAAGCACATATCTCTGACGTTAAGATGTCTATATGTAAGGGAGCAGAAAATCTTGCCCCTTGTTAGAAGTGAAGTAGCACACAGTTAGAATGAAGTGAGAGCACACAGAGAGGCAACGTTACACACAGGAGGACAAAGCAAATGTGCACTCTGGCTTATCTCACACTAACTTTTTTGTGTACCCGTGGCCTCAGTGGCACCTTGAAACCAATGGTATCCTTCACAAGTTAAAGTCAGGTACTTGAATTACATGCTGTAGTAACATGAATAAAAAGCTCAATTAGACTGCAGTGCCATGACTATAAGAGTGCAGTAAACAAAAGCTTTCACATCTTTGCTGTTTAACAACAGACTTACAGTTTGAAAAGTAGATTTTGGGAGTTTTTCTTTTCTCTTTTAAAAAGGGAAAAAAAGGGAAAGACAAAACTGAATATTTAATGTGAAGTCTTTATATTCTACTTTTATGCCACTCCTTGAGAGCTTTATGTTTCTCAAAAAAGGCCTCAGAGAAATGAAGAAAATTGTATTCCCATGAACTGTTTTGAATATGATTTTTCTTTCAGAGCTTTCTTTGAGCTTAAAATACAAATTTCTGGCAATATTTATCCAAACACATTAAAAATTACATATTAGAAATGAATTAGGTTTTGTCTTTTGCGTGTTCCACTTCAGAGAATGCTTGCATGGGATCAGGCCTTCTCTGTCATGCATGATGCCACCAGCCATGCTGCTTTGCTGACATGTTATGCATTCCAGTCTGATCCCATCACAGAAGACAAAATAGGAGTCTCAAACATCAATACAGAACTCCGGACTTCCTAACTGACAGTAGAAATTTACTGCATTTTAAAGTAAAATTTAAAAAATTTAAAGTAAAGTAAATTCACAGCATTTTAAAGTAAAATTTGCCACCATTACCCACAGGTCACTTTTTACAGAAACTGAAGTATTGATCAAAAACCTAACACTAGTAAAAAATTGCAACTCACCTATCCTGTATTGTAATTTCAGAAAAAATCTGACAGTGGAAACCCCAACAACCTATCAGCAGCATGCAATGTCTGACGGGCTATTAAGTTTGACTGCCTCTGGTACGTTGCTGCTATGAATATAGTTGCTATGGAAGGAATGTTTAGTGCTGTCTGTCTTTTAAAGGGGTCATGATTTTGAAACGTCTCAAATAGCACTGATGGCTTAATGTCTGCAAATAGTACTACATTTAACATTTTCTAAGCACAGTGAATAATGTCGTTCTTAATTTATTATTCAGAAATTACATTAAAATATTTTTATGAAAAAAATTACGAGAATCTGCTTAAATATTCATTAAAATAAACAGTACATAACAAATTTATTTTACAATGTAATAGGTAATAAGAAAGTAAGGAAAGACCCATTTAGAGCTTTAATAAATGCAATTTCAGTACATGAAAGACGTATTTTGAATGAGACCAACTCTATTGTTCTCGAAAGCAATGACAATATTTTCACTTACTGTCCACCAGAACATCATTACACTGCACTGACTTTTCTTCCTCCCTCAAACAAAAAAAGCCTCCAGAGTAGGAGCTTTCCATTTCAGTTGTCTTCAAGTTTCTTAATGCAGTATTTGGCTCTAACAAAGATCAAACATAAGCGATAGTTTAAAAACTGAGCCAGTTGTGGGCTAAAAGTTTGTGAAAGCATGATCCAGTAGAGGACAACTAAAGATAAAAGTATTCTGTCCCCATTATGATCTTCTCTACCAACTATTTATATACTTCAATCCCTTGATTAGCATCTTGCTAGGTCTCAAATTACAGGCTCCAAGATAGGACTGGTAGGGGATGGATGTTCCCCAAGGTTCAGGGATACCTTAATCCTATGCAAAAATGCAGCATGACAGAGAAGTCAAAGGTGGTGTAAAACACCACTGGGAAGAGGATTGATGGTTACATTATGCTGCTTTATGCTGGCTGGACGTAGCTGTTTAGAATACGGTCTCCAAGCCAGTGCTAGGAGGCCAGATTGCGCGCTTGCAAAGAGCATTTCAATTTATGAAATTCTTTGCTATCTGGATGACACAAATTGAGTGCTGCTCCCCATTTTTTTGAATCACATGGCATGGCTCATCCAGGAGATACTAATATCTGGCTGGCAACATGCAAAATTCAACTGAACTGAATATTTTATAATATCCCTTGTGCTTTATACCAGTTAGTCCCCAAAATTATGGCAGTTATTTTTGCTTGTAACCTTCCGTTAGTTACAAAAAGGAGTTTTGCTACACAGAGAGCCAGTCAAGATATTTTTATGCTTCCTAAACAATAAACAAGATCAGGTCTTTTAGAACTGTCAGTTTGATACCAAGGCGGACAAAGAATCAAGTTTTTGCAATGAATAAACTTGTAATTTTACAATTAGCACTAGAAAATGAGCCAAAAAGGTCACATTCCTACTGTGGAGTTTTCTCAGGCTGGAATATAAAGCATCATACACAAACAATTTGATCAGCATAGCCCTGGCAAGTGTTTCTGGTTCTCTTAAAATTCATCCCTTTTTGTCTTAATTTGCAGTAAAAAGGGCAGTCTGTCCTGCTGGCACACATACTTTCCATGATTTTTTAAAAGAACTTTTTCACAGCTGACTTGATGTTTTTATTCCACATGCCAGCAATGTCTTCACTAAGCATGTGAGTAGAGTAACAATATGTATACAATGCAGTATGTCACTTAGTAATATATCATGGTGTAAAAGAAGATTAATGACATCATCCAGGTAAGGGACAGGATTTGCCTAATATGAGAAATGCAATCATTTAAAAACACAGAAAGAAGCGCGATGATGGAATCTGGGCAGGAGGCATGTAAAGGACAAGAAGCCCATTACAGATGTCCCTATTTAGGAATATGTGGCACTGATTTGGACTCCTAACTCTGTGGGAGAAAAACAGTAGCAGAAAACTGGTGACTTGGCAGACACATGCTCCAGAAGATGACTGATGTCTTTCTATTCTTCATCAAACAAAATGTAGGAGTTTCTTGCATTTTACTGATCACATCATAAACAAATTAGAAGTAATATTGTAATAACTGATGGTTTGCCCCACAGTAAGGCTATGCTTACAATTGTTAGTTTATTTTTATTACCATATAGCCTAGGAGTGTTTGTTGCAGAGCAGGATTTTATTGTGATAAGGGTTGCACAAACCCAGATCAAAAAGATGACTCCTGATTGCATGTCCTTCAGTCGAAGGCCTAAACAAAAGGCAATGTAAGGGTACAGACTTATGGAGAATAATGCCATGACAATGTTCATCAGCAGCATCACTGACATAAATTCATTTAGTGACCCAAAGGTCTACTTTTTGCAGGCTCCTTTGCAAAGGAAAGTTTTAAAGTATACTTTTGAAGTCTTAAAGACAGCTTTTCAAATATGCATGGGATTTCCTTTCTATAGCATGGGACAGGGTAATAGTATATTTTAAAAATATGTCAAGTAAAACCTGCAAGCTGAAAGCATTGGGGGATTTTTTCACAACACAGAACCAAAGAGGCAGACACCCAAACAGAGGAAGGTATCCAAGTACCAGGGAAGTGGAATAGTTTAGATTAGCAAAGGAAAAAGAAAGAAGCAAAGAATGATATGGATATGGATGCAATCAGGACCACAGGTTAGATCAGCACTGCCATTATTTCCACTGTTACTCTCCATGTTTATTGTTAAATAAATTGTGATTCACGTTTCTCAACCATTATCAAACTAGACCAAACTGCCTATGCTTAAACTCAAAATGTTTATTGTACAATGCCACTGAATCCATCAGCACGCATGCAAAAATGGACTATACCTGGCCAAACAGAGCAACTCCATGAGTGCCACATAAATTTAGAAAACAGAACACTACCACATCACCCAGCTTGGAACATACTTTCAAATATCATTGTACACTTGCAAATAAAACTCCCCCAAAACTGAAGTAAATAATAATTTCTAGCTAAAAAGCTGCTGGGTTAAATAGTTTATTTAAAATGGGGGGCAGGGAAATAAACTAAACTAATGACAGAACTTGAAATAGATTTGCTAGCATCCTAAAAAGAGATTTATACCCTTCACTTTACCATCATGGCCTGCTTCAGGAAAGCCATTTGCTTATGAAATTCAGTTACTATTTATAACATGACACCAGCTGAAATGATCAAAGTACAATAAAGTCCATTGAAATCACAGTTTGTATTTAGCTATTCAGTCTTCAACTGAAGAATTTTCTCTTTCCCTCTCTCATACACATTTATTTTGCTTTCCACTGCTCCTAGAATAAGTACATTTTCCAGGGCTATTTGACTCACAACTTAGCCAGACTACACTAACTGATAGCACTTATTTTCTTGGAAAGCATGTTCTCTGGGCACTGACAAGCACAATTTTTCTGAGTGCAGGGCCCAGCACTGGGGGGAAAAAAAAATCAAAATTTGCCACTTATTAAAATAAATGTCCTTGACGCTTTGTGCAGAAAAAAATACTCTCCCTTTAACCCCCAAGTCCATTAACTTGAGGAGAGCAGTTCTGCAGTTGCTGGTCTTCTATGATGCCCTTTTCACAGCAACATGATAAGCTCTCAATACACAGTGAGCTGTTTTTAGTAGCTTAATGTAGGATATATGGTAACTTCCTACCTTCTTAACCCTCTGGGATTCCCAGGATTTGTATACCGTGTGTTTTCCTTATCTGTTTTTCTAAGAGTTCCACCTAGAATTTAAGAATTTATAAATTTATTATCTTTCCCAGGCTTAGTCAATAGATAAGAATTGCACTTTAACTTTCCTTCACTGTTTTTTTTATTGTCAAGATAGTTCAAGTTACTTGTTGCCCCAGGCTGTCTGTTAATTTGTTCATTCTTCCAGTGTTGGCATGCTTTACATATCCATGGGCATAAATCATAGAGTGTTCCTGGTAACAGGAAGCATTTTAATTTAATCCGTAGAGCCTGAATTAAGGCAGGCAGCAGAGCCGTGGCTTTACAGAAAACACAGCCACACTGCCTGCACGGCCTGACAACTTTAAAAACTTTCAAATTCTTGTCTTAGTCTGTTCTAGTATTAATGCAAACATCAATATCAATTTCTGGGAGATGCTCTTTTCATTCTTACCTAACTAGGAACAGAAAGTGGATACTCCTAAAAGCTTTATAAAGAAGTACTGCTATGGTTTTCACTCACAACAAACTACAAATACCAGGTTCAATACTGAAGTGAGGCAGTCATTTCACATCATTTATTCTTGAATGACTCCTCTTTAGAGTTGAGCTGCCTATCTTTGCAAACCTCTCAATTCCTTCATTTACCTTCTTCTTTTAAACGCTTTCCTTTCTTCTGAATATTTATGTGAAATCTTGCCAATGCTTTTGAGTCATATATACCAATGATCTGGATTGCACCATTATTTAATGTACTATTTCTTTGTATGTATTTAATGTATAAACATTAAAAGCATACAAGCATATGAGAGACTAGTTACTCTCTGTGTCACAGTGTCACATTGCCCTTTCTAGTCAAGATCCAGAATACATGATTGTATTCTGCTATTTGACATCAATTTGTCTGAAAGCACTTGCCTGCAGTTTCAACACTTCTCAAGTTAGGACATATCTATTCATAATATAACCAATTCACGCAAGGAAAGACACATTAAAATGCTTCTTAGATTAATCTGTACAGACGGTTTTCCATATGTTCCTTAAATATGACAGTAGGATTGAATTCAAAATGGCAACACGTTTCACACTAAATAAGTTTAAAAAACTCTTATTCTAGTGTATTTGGATTTGGTTTAACTGAAACTGATTGAGAAATTAGAAAAGTGTTGGTAAAAAAATGACCTCCAGGGAGGGTACTTCGGGGGAAAATCTGCGTCAGAGTGCTTGCAGCACTAACCAGAAGTGAAGGACTCTCAGCAGTGAGGATGAATGAATGAATGAATGATTGAATGAAACCTTCCTCTGCTCCATCAACAACACTAGTTTGTATTGGGCACTGCTCCTCTACTTTTCCTTTCCTCCCTCTTTCCTTGGTAAATCACACAGGCAGAGCAGCTGTGGTAATTTTTGAGCTCCTTCCTAGAGTTACTACTACAGGAGCCTTCGCTGCACTGTGGAAGCCAGGATAGGCCTGGGTGTAATTCTGTTTCTTTGTTGATATCTTATTATTCTTGCAATACATCTCCCAATTTACTTGGAAATTTACATAACTGTGAAGAGGATGATCATCTTGCATATAGGAGTAGGGAATAGGATACCCTTGGGTAAATCTGGCAAAGAAATACATTAATATTTGTAAAAAAGAATTATAGTTGTGAGATACCTGATTATATGATAGAGTTGTTCTCTGCTAACAAGCAAGTAGGCACTGTGTAAAACAGCTACAAGGCAATAAAGTGCCAGACTCCCACATAAGAAGTCAGGCTGTGCTCCATTTACACATCAAGACTCTGTCCTGATAAACATGGCTGTGTGTAGCAGAAATACAGTGACCCACCCTTAGCTAGTGCCAGATGACTTAAAAGAGTATCTGCCCCACAGACAGTTCTTTTTTCAGAACAAGAACCTTTAAGGCACAGGAATAATTAGTGTCTACTGTCCAAAAGGTCTGGCCCATGACTACAGCTGGGCTTCCCTGGTTTCCTGTGGGCAAACAAGGAACTGGGTCAGAAGAGAGGGGCAGAGCCTTCTTTAGATTAACTGTTAAAGCAAGGAGGTCCAGCCTTTCCCCTGCAAGCAGCTGGGACTACCTCTGACTAATCACTGACTCTGGATTGCTCACAACTCCAGAAAAGAGCACACAAAGGTATTAGAAAAAGGGAAACAGGACAGGACACAAAACCCAGGTTCATGAGGCTACACAATACCTGGCAATTTTGAGGACACCAACATAGCTGTGCCCTTGTGCATAGTACTGAGTGTGGACACCTGCATCAGCTCAAAGGAACAGCAATGAGTGAGAGTGGTAACTGTGAAATTACCTCTCCGATACCTTGCAATACTCCGTGTATGAGCTTTTAACATAGTTGTGATGCCACAGCCCCCACCTTGTCCTTTTAGCGTCTCGTCCCTAATGAGTTCTTATTATATCTCAGTGCACAGAAGTATCCTGCCCAGACATTGTATTGCTAAATTCTCTGGGCTTTCAGACAACCTGTGATGAAAGATAATTCAAGAAAGGAGAGTTATTTTAATGTTTGGAATCCCATATATTTAACAGCATTTCACTACATGTTATCACTCATCTAACACTGAGTTCTGTGTGAACTCAACAAAAGAGGAAAATAGGCAGAAGAGAAAAAAGGAAGAAGCAGGGTTTCTACTGCTCGTGCACATAGTAGCAGGGGGCTTCAGTCAGGCTGAAAAGACAATGGCCTAAAGGAGATGATGTGGCTGACTACCAAAGACTGTTGTATACACGACACAGGCTTTGTACTCTTATTTCAGATGACAAGTAGAGTGGATGCTCAAAAAGACTAGCAGTCCAGGAGAGGCAAAAAAGAGTGCATATTAGAAGATCAAACATTTGACAGCCACTGATATTACTGGGTCACACAGCCCAGCACACACAACCTAGTTGATGACTGGTGTCTACAGACATAGCTGGTTTTAGTCTCCTCAGAACACATTTGAGTAAATACAAACAAATGAAAGGGATATTTGATTCAAGTATCTAAGGTAACAAGCGTCTGCTCCACACAAAAGCAGAGCAGATTTGATATGTGGGGAATGAATCGTGACAGCTCTGACACTCAGATAGTGCCTGTCCAAGTGACGTCACCCGCTTGGCTGGTCCCTGCTCTCCACAGTGTATATTAGTTTTCCTCCTTGTCTCAAGCTGTCACTTTAGGTTCATTTCACTGCAGTTGCCAAGCTATTGTAATGGGGAAAAGGAAAGAGAAACTATCAGAGTTAACCTGCCTGACAGTCTAAGTCCGGTAATCAAAGTAAATTAAAGGAGATACTATTTTTAAATCACATCATACGCTTTCCTTTTAAGAAAGCATCCAAAAAACCAACCAACCAAACCCAAAACCAAACAAACAAACCCAAAAAGCCCAACAAATAAAAACAAAAAAAAAAACCCAAACCCAAAGCAAAATACCCCATGAGAAAAACCAAAAACTTGTAACTTCCAAGCCATTTGAAATAAGACCTAGCACTTTGGCCCATGTGTTAATACTTATTACTACTGAAAATCCATTTACTCTGGCAAGATCTACTCTTATTTGGGGTGGGGAAGGGTGGGGGCTGGTGTTAATATAAAGAGGACAAATACTGTCCATGGGAGTGTGGAGACCTCTGCCAGCTGCAGTCCTGTTTGCTTGCCTTCTTGCATTTTCTAAAAGCCCTGGGGTGTCACTGTCTAGCCTAGGTCAAGACTGATCCGTGAAGTCTGCTGTGTCCACTAACACAAAACCTGGGCTGGCTTTAGCAGTAATTAGAGCAGCATCATCTGTAACAGTACAAATCACCCCAGCTAGTTCTGCTGCTGGGGTGCAAGATGCTCCTCAGCTTTCAAAAGGAGACAGAGTACAACAATGCTGTGGCCATGTGACAGACTCTCCCCAGAGCGTGATCCAAGGACAGCACCGGGAGCGTTTGAACTGAGCCACATGAAAGAATTTCTTAACCTTCAAGGTACAGGTGCTTCATGGGTTTCAACCAAACACTATAAAGAAGCATACAGGACAGGGAAGGTAGTCAATGAGAAGACACCAAAAATGTTGACCTTCAGCAGTTTATACAAAAGGAAGAGCAGACTGGCATCAAGAGATATAAATACAAAGACTTACACAAACCTTGGGCAATAGCATCAGCATCAGTGCCCAATCAAGCTAGAAGGAGCATTTTATCACTCCTAATTTGTACATATACTACTAACTACTTCTACCACCTCTTTTTCCACTACCTTTTTTATCACCTTTAAGACTTGATACAATTCTCTAATACTTTTTTCAGCAAATTTCATCTCCTGATGGCATATCTCCTGATATCTCAGCAGTAAGCAGCTATTCAACTGACAGTCCTGAACTAAGTCTGTTCCCAGCATCCTGCTCTGCACGTATTCATCTGCATATCCACACTGTTAGAGTGCACATTTCTGAGGAACAGGTGCAGCTTTCCTGCTGACCTGAGGCCTCAGGTAACCAAAGAGATAATAAGTATGCCCAAATTACCACTGTTTTATGTGTGACATAAAAAAATATACCTGAAACAGAGTATAAAGCAAAAAACCACATGCCTGTTGCATCAACAACTAGTAAGTTGGACACTTTTGAAAGAAACAGTTGACAAACTGGAAAAACATACTTATATCTTCCTAGGAATATTAAAAGTGGCTTTTTCCTGTTCAGGTTTCTGTTACTGCTTAACTTGAATGGACTGAGTTCAATCAAAGGAAGCTGCAAAAGATTTGTAAAGAACAGGGAAGGAAAGATTAAAGAATGGCCCAGATAAGGAACATCCCTCAAAACACTGGCACGGGATTTATGGCTAGAAAGAGAGACTCCCTGTTTTAAGCCTGAGAAAAGGAAGATCAGGAAACACTGATCTGTTAAAAGATCCTGTCCTGCAGACAGGAAAGACAGTCCAGAGTGAGAAAAAGCTGTCACCCTGGAAATCTCAGAAGTAGTCAGAACAGCCTGTAAAGAAAAGCAAGTTGTTCCTCCTAGCTGAGCTGAACAAGGTGGTGCTGACTGAGCTGTGGATAGACAGGGAAACTTTGGTATGTGAATGTGGGTGTAGACACCCTGCTTTTTACTTTGGTATGCTGAAAAGTTGCTTGGGGGTCCTTTTAATGAGAGCCACTGTTCCAGACTTCAACAGATAAAGGAAGGCCCATGCCTGGACCCGTAATAGTAGTTACTGGTTGGTACTCATGGAATTACAACATAGGGCCTGACCTGAGAGCTGGTGGATTAAGGGATTCCACTCCCAGAAAAGTAATGACCTGGAATGGACCAAAGGGGAAAGAGGAGAGAGACATACCGGTTTTGGTAGGTCTCAAGACACACAGCAGCATCTGCTCAAGAATACAGAAAGGCATGGATTGAAACATTCAAAACCATGTTTCTGGGAAAAAAAGTACTACTGTTCTCAATTTTTTGTAAGGAAAAAAAGAGGAATAATTATTTTCAAAACATTCTGAGCATTGAGGATGGATGGATGTACTGTCTGTATCTCATTCACTGATACTGACTTTAATTGGTGTAGAAGTCTCTACATAGTCACAAATAACTATTATATTGGAGAGGATAAAATAACATGATAAGGAAATATTGGAAGTATAATTACAAAAATAAATCTAAAAATCTCTTTTCCTATAATGCAGCTAGTAGATTACTCAATTAGAAGTCATGTCAGATTGCTTACCATTGATTGCAAATGGCTTGCCAATTTTGCTGACGTGAAATGCTAAAGCAAGTGCCATTCACCAGTGATGCAACAGGCAAACTGGCCTCATGGCAGTCACATGAACATGCTCTTGCACTTACACAGAGCCAAAATCTGGTCAAATCTGAGGAAGTGAAGCACATAGGAATTCTCAGATGTTTGTTTGATTTAATCATTGTGCCTCCTTTTATTGATGGTATCTGCACAGGTGCTTGTGGCCAAAGCCTCATTTCAGCAAATGTAAGCCCAAGTAAAAAGATCTCAAAGTGAGTATAAATTGAAGAAATCTGCTAATAGTTGAGTGAATGAATAAAGGATGTCTATTGAGTCACCACCTGTATGCACAGGGATCAGGACACAGATACATTCTCGCATATTAAGAAAAATAGCAAGGAAAACTCAGTAAATGAATTAAGAAACCTATCATGCTGTACTAACAGATTTACAGACCATTTATAGCCAGAGAATAGTTTACAAATGAACCAAGAGTTTTATGGCAAATCTATACAAAATCGTTTTATAAGCTGGTTGAAAAATCCTTCCCATTTACAAAGAAAAGTTAAACAAGTAATTTCACAAATACACGATAATCAGGAAGTAGTTTAGTCACACCTCAATAACCTGATCAACCCTGCACTCACAACACAATGAACATCTTTACCATTTGTGACAAGCCCTTGAATGAACTTCAGTTCTGACACAGACTGCATGGGCTCATTATTGAAGGCAGCATCCCAGAAAGCACCAGGAGTGTGTCAAGAGCCCTGCAAGGTACAGGTTCCCCAGTCTAGGACATGAGACATGCAGTAGTCAGCCATCCTGGCTAAAACAGAGGAAAAAACAAACTCCTCCCCTAAGAGGAGCATCCTTCTGTGTATTCCATAGCCTTGTGACATGCAGCCTTTCCTCCAGACTTGGACTCAGGCCAGAAAGTTTTCAGCTGCAAAGTTACAGAGCTTGAGCATGAAAAGTCTCATTTTTGTCAGACTCTGAGGACTGCCTGGCTGTTCTCTCCCTGCCTTGCTCAGTCTCCCCTGTTGATCAAACCCTGCTGGCTGGGTTTTCCTCCCCAGCCATCCCCTCATTACAGAAGTTTTCCTAGAAAGTGCCAGCTGCCCTCCAGGGAGGCAAATCCTCTCTCCCTCCAGGAAATCCCCTGCCCCCTGTGGTAGCCAGGACAAGACAGAGGAGGTGGTTTCCCCACTGCCTGCAGCACAGCCATCGTCTTCCAGAAGGGTCAAAATGTAATGACACACAGCAGACAAAAAGAATGTCAACCACTTCATGTTTCCAAAAAAAAGTCATCTCCAAGGATTGTAAGATTAATGGTTATTGCCCTGCAGCCAAGAAAGGAGAAATTTAAGACCAAATCGGAATCAGAAGCGATTATATTGAAATTGAGATATTGAGAATTGAAATATGAGATACTCCTGACCAGAAGAGTAACTTGCTTTCCTGGCATTAGAACAAGAAGGATTTCAGAAAAACTTAGTTTAAGAAAAGAAGATTCTTGCATTGTTTTAAAATCATGTCTTTGCTTAACTCATGTCTACTGTATACAATAGTACCTACCTTCTTCTTTATATTATTTGCACTCTTATCTACATTCTTTACTCTGTACTTATTCTGTATATATAAGATTTTCAATTATAAGCAGGCATTGTACCACTTTGAAGGCAAATATCCTCATTTTCTTATATTAGCATATTTATCCAGATTTATTTGGGAAAGTAACCTGAATCAATATACTTGGGATTTTAAAGGATAAATAGGGTGATGGTTAGAATACTTTTTCCGAAACTCAACTGGTTGAAGTATTTATTGCTATATATACTTAGGAAAGGTAAATCTCCTGGGAAGGGGAGCATTTGTTGGACTGAGAATATCCATATTTTGGGAATTGTACAAAACCCCATGGAAGGGAGAATGCAAATTAGAGCCCACCTGTATGTCTGACTCTCACACAGGCAATATTGTGCAAAGGCTTTTCATTATTTGTCTTACATATCTAGATCCAAACACATCAATCCACTTGCAGACGCAGACACAAATCCACTGAAGTAAATGATTGTGGATCTCCCTACAACACCAGTGAATTTGGCCCTTACATATACAGTTTTATTTCTCCTCTAAGCTAAAAACACCTTTATATTTCAAGACTACCCTTTATTTGAGTTTACATCCCTTAGGACCAACACACAGAACAGCAGTGGGCTGGAGGGGCTTTAGTGGACAGAGAACTCACCAAATGTGATCACAATGTGCTTTACAGCATGAGTAAATCCTAAGGGATTCCCCACTTAAAATTCCTAAATACTGAGAATGTTTAAGCCTTCTGTCTAATCTATGGAAATGTGAGTTTTGAGCACTGATAAATTTGGACTGTCAAGAATAAACTCACTTTAAAATGACAGTGATTTCTCTCAGAGAAAAAAAATTATGAAAATATCCTTTTCTAAATTTCATACACAATAATTACTACGTATCTTGCTCCCTGCACACTCAAATTGCTTGAAATAAGTTGTCAAAGTAAATTGCCTATTCTTTCAATATTGGTAAATTATTCTTCTATTGTGGGTTCTTAGCTTGATAATTTAAGATATGATAATTTTCATTTACTTAGGGTCTTTTAGAATTATTGAACAAACTACTAAGCCATTTCTTCTAGAAACCTATTAGGTAATTATTATCATAAGTAGAATTAGTCTGGTTGAATTTAAGAGGAAAGAATTGATGATTATGAGATGGAGGTCATGAGAAACTATGAAGTAAGGCTACTGGGATGTGAAAAGTCTCTGTGTCATAATAGATACAGCCCATACGCAAACTTGATTGTATTCTTCCTTCTCTGTAAATCAGTAGTATTTTATGGGAAATCACTGTCATTACATTAACAGAAAGAAATCAGAATTATGCTAAGAGGATAGTGCTACTGAGAGGACAAGGTCCCCTTCTGCTGACCTATCACAAGCTGCTTATTCTTCCCAGCTCAGGTGTTTGTGAATTTGCAGGGTTCTTTGCAGCCACCTTTGGAACACAAGCCCCTGCACGCAGGACCTCCATGTGGTAACCATGGTCCTCTGACCCATGCCTCATCCACCAAACTTGCACATCTGACTGGACTTATTTTCCTTAAGATAACAAAAAAAAAAAAAGAGGAAGAGATATTGGGAAGAAAAAGACAGCTCAGTGTAAGGAAAAACTACCTTAGCAATATAAATAATCAAAAAGACCCTTCACATCCATGAAGGAAATTTAATTATTTTTAAAAACAGAAAGCTCTTGACAATGCAGCTGCTCCCCATATACATATTGTGTCCAGGTTAATGAGTTCTTTCTTTGGGAAACAGCTCAGTTTCAGGCCTGTTGTTGGAAGAAAATCAATTCGCTGCTTGTGCAATGTGTAAGAGAGATCACCTATGTACTGGGCAAGAACTTTGAAACAGACAGAATGACTTTATTAGAGATTGTTTGATACTTTCAGAATATCCTGTCAAAGATCTGTCTTTGAGATTAGCTCAGCTGATCAGAACCTGGTGCTAAGAACACCAAAGTTGTGAGTTCATACCCTGCATGGGCGATTTTGCTTACAAGTTGGACTTGATGATCCTTTTGGGTCCCTTCCAGCTTGGAATATTCTGTAACTTGGCTCAATGCCCCATTCCCAACTATGGTCCAAACAGCTCTTCAGTTCACTCCAGCACATCATGGCACCCCAGGGAGTCTCCAAGACACAGCCACCCTGCAGCGCATATATACATATATACTTACATACATACACACACACATATATATATATATACACACATATATATACACACACACACATCTCCTGGGTCCTGTGTATGGATGGACAACAATACTTCTTACAACTGCCTTAGCACTGCAGCTGCACACAAACAGGTAGGAAATGCTCATATTGTGATGCCGGGGACTGATTTACCAGGCACACTTTTTTTCTGCCAGCAGCTTTAGCTAAACTTTTTACTAAAATGTACTAGCATAATACTTGGGTGAATTTGGTAGTAAAGATTACTGGGTTAACTGCAGAAGTTCAGAAACGACAAAATGTTTTCTGAAATTAAAAAAAAAATGCAGGGAGAAGTGCTGTGGTAACAGGAGAAGTGGCTAGAAATACTGAGGGTTTAAAAACATAATACTTCACTAAAGAAGGAGAAACCGAGTAACTGCCTCACTACTCATGTTTTTCTAGAAAAAAAAAGAATTATTATTTTCGCAGAACTATTTTAGCCTTATGACTAAAATATAGGTCTCTAAACGCATGCACAGGAAAGCATACAAATAGTATATACAGCCACATATTGTGGCCTTCGTTAGGTTTTTGATAATGACACTGATCAGAGGCCTGATCTTTGATTGTAAAAGGAGGATAGCATCTGCTTAAATCACTTGTTGGATATTAGATCAAACAGAAACAAAGCCCCCACTTTGGCGCATTCCCTGGTATTAAGGTTAAAAAGGTATATAATTATTTTTCTTGGTGAAACCAAAGCAATCATAAAGCAAAAATTACTACAAAGCTGGGAAAAAAGTAGAAATATGGTTTTAGTACATGCCTGTGCTATTTATTTTTTATCATAATAGCAGTTGTAAATTCAAAAGAGAATCTAGACACTACTTTCTGAGGGAGTGTGGGAGAAAGTGGGTGCAGGTCTAAGTCTCTTGCTGCTTTATCATCTGAGCGAGGCTATTGTGAAGATTTTCTTAACATAGAAACCAGATAAGGTTTAACTGATGGTTAAAATAGTAATTCCACATAACTTTGCTGAAATCAAGCATAAACAGTGGAATCGTGGAAGTGAATGGAGAGGAAGAAAAAACCAGCAAAACTTGCTTCGACCTCGCAGCAAAATGTACCTCGCTGAAGCAGTGGTTCGAGAAGGTGCTCTATGAATGGTTCCAGTCAGCACAGAGAGGAACAGCACCAGAGGCACTGCCTCCGCTCCCCTCACCGCCCCTGTGCCGGCACCCCGCACTGCCCCGCGGCCTGGGGAGCCACCCTGGCATGGCAGGGCGCGCACCCGGCGACGGAAAGGCAGCGGCCCCGGGGCACAGAGCCCCAGGGCGGTGGCGGGGCTGTCCGGTCCCGGGGCTCAGAGCCCCAGGGCGGTGGCGGCCCTGTCCGGCCCCGTCCGGCCCCGGTGCCGAGGGGCGCTCGGGCCGATTTGTCACCGGGCGAGGCGCGGGCCCGGCCTCCCCTGCGAGCCGCGTGACAAACACAATTAAATGCCCTGTCAGGTCCCTCTGCCTTGTCGGGAATAACCACCGTGATTACAAAGAAACATTTCAGCATTCCCCTTTATTCCCTCGTTTGATCTTAGTAGGAATGACTCTGATAAAACTGACGTACAGTACCATTTTTGATAAAATACACACTGCCTGTGGAATAATGCTGTCCTGGCTGAGGCTCACTCATGAAAGCCCTTATCCTTTTGTATTTTCTAGCTTTTCAAAACTTTTTTTTTTATTTGTCAGTTCAATTGTGTTATAAGCTTACCCAGATGCCTCTATACTTGAAATAGAAAAAAAAATTACTTTGTTAAGATGTTAGGCAGCACTGAATGTAGTTATCATTATTTGTGGCCTTTATATCTACATTACAATTTTGTCACAAGCTCAATGTAATATCTAGAAATCCCCTTAAAATAAAAACTAGTGAGTGTGTTATGAAATTACAGCCAGGACAGATGGCCAGATCCTGTCATTGGAAATAAAAGTAATGTTATAAGTGTATAACTCCATTGGGGAAATTGAGTACCATAATAAAGTAGACTTCCACTTTCTGCAATGAAATTCAATGACTGTTGAGGAGTTTAGGGTTTAGAAAATTGAAAAATGAAACCTTTGGTTTTCCGCTGCTGTTTGATGATGTGTAGCAAGTCCCTTTATGGACTGAGGCTAACATCCAAATAGTAACAAGCTTGCAGTGAATAGAGCCCACAGAGGATCAGCTACTAAATCTTGCAATAAAAGCTGTGTGATTTACAGTAAATTCCAGAGGGCTGACAGCACCACAGCTGAGGGCATAAACACTTCTTTCATGGCTGAAGCTTCAGTCAGCTCTGTCTGCTGTGAAGTACAATTGAGCAGTGAGGCATGCTGCTTACCAGCAATGACTTTGATAAATAACTAGGAAGTCCCACTGTTGGCTTAAAACTAGAAGTTGTTCAGTTGCAATTCTGCATTTGTCCTGCTTTAATGGGTATGGAAGTGGCTTTAGCTGTAATCTGTCAGTGATTGATTAGGCCTTCCTGGATCCCTTTCCCACACCGCTCCCAGCTCCCTGCTCTCCACAGTTAAAACAAAATTGGTACATATCTGACTGCCCTCTTATGAGGAAAATAAACACTCTTAATTCTACTCAAGTGAGTTTGAGTTAAATGCCTGCAACTAATAAATTGTGGACAGATAACCCATGTTTACAACGGGGTACCTAAAGGTGCAGGTGCTCGTGCAACTTCAGCTCACCGCTCGGTTATGCTGGGGTGTAAAAGCCTAATCGGTGTAATTAATGTTTTTTATGCATACATACAAGAGCCAGGGCTGGAGCAGAGCCTTGGATTCCTAGCTGCAGAGGAACAGAGCTCCAAGGCCAAATGCGGGATCATTCATTAACATGCTGTGTAAATTGGACATAATGTTAAACATGTGCACAAATGCCACAAAGCTACTCTGAAAAGGAGTGTAGCAATAGTACAAGAAGTTTCAATAAGGTTTGAAATATTTGGTCAGTTACGTTCAGATGCATCTGGATAAAATGCAATATATAAATTATCTGGGAAAAGTAAACACAAGCTAGAGTATTATGACATCTAGAAAAAGCTATCTTTAACAATAAGCCAGGATGAGAAAGCCTCTTTACCTGATATCAGTATTTTGCACACAAAAATTCAAACTGTACCATCTGGCTTATGTGAAAACTTCAGTAAAGAGTGGACATGATTCTCCATGCAAATACATAAAACATTGTTGTGAGATTGTGTAAACACAGACTTGCCAAGCAGCAGAGTAGTTCTTGTATTCTCTGTGCTGTTTTCCTGTAATGTAACTGAGTTACAGCAAGTAAACCAGGGAATATAATTTGACACAGAGCTGCTCTATAATACTTAAGAAATCTAAAGGTAAATACTGGGTGTACATAGCCTTAGGATACAGCAAACTTGAGTCTGAGCTCCTGATTCTGCCTCAACTGCCTCTATAATTACTGGAAACAAGGGAAAAGGATGGTATAGATTCACCCTACCTCTGAAGCAGAATATTTTTATTTTAATAGAAAGAATGTGTTGAATCCTTGTTCTTACATTACTTCAAGCTTTACTGCCATCAGAATTGTAGATAATTTTGTTTATTTGCATCTTTTACAAATCTATTTGTATATGCCATGCTATTTTGCAATGGTCTGGTACAGGGAAGACCTTCCATTTTTGTAAAAGATGCACCAGTGTTCATGCAAAGTGAACAAAGGCGTTTTTCTGGTTTACAGTTTGTTCAATACAGAAAAGAGCATTGACTGGGGAGGGAGTGGGTTTATTCTATATTTTTGGGGTGATATTTAGCTGAATTCAGTCCTAAAGTATACTGAGTATACTTCTTAAGCTTTTATTGTCAGAACAACAAGACTATCAAATAAAATAATGCCACAGAAAGAAAATATCTTCTAGCAGCATGGTATGACTTGATTTTAACAAGGTCATTTTCAATGCTTTTTTAAAAAGCGATTAAGTATGATTTTTCATTTCTGAAACCGTCTACTTCTCATTGCCTGACCTACATGCATTGAATTGTTTCAAAAGCATTATAAGGGCAATTATTGTTGCCTTGAACTTTTCTTGCCATGTCAGAGTAACTAGAAATAAGACATGGGAGAAGGTAGTGTTTGATTAGCTTGGACATTTGTGAAAAAGGATTTTTACTCCCCCAAGGATTTAGGAAGAAGCCTACCCATAAGTATACAATCAAGGAGAGATTTGCATACCTGAGAAACAGCAGTTCAAGCAGGAGAATGTGAGGTCAATCAGGAGTAACTAGTTAGGAAATTCAATTGACGGCTATTTTCCTCATGCTTTTTTATACTTGTGATTTAATACCAGTTGATCTGAACTACCATTAGTAGCTGCTGAGAGAATCAAAAGCTTAGGTCAAATTCACATATTAGACTGTGAAGCACAGTTATACTCCTGTAAGGTAAGTATTCTACATTTCTTTAAAAGGGACAGAGGTCTTTTTTCCCATTTAGAATGTCAGTCCCATAATAATTGCTTATTATATCTATCAAAGTTCTAGGAACTCTTATAGCATGTTTTTTAGCTATATTGCAAGAGCTTTAAAAGCTAATAAACTTACAGCAAAGGTGTGAGGATTCTGATTTCTAATAAATTCTTGTAAAATCATTTTAGGATTCTGTCCAGAGGAAGAGGCAATGCAGAGAGGATATGGATCTCTGAAGCTCTGCCCACTGATTCAGCAAGAACTCACTGGTTTGCAGAATCCAATTTTTCCATGGTTGCAGATTCTAGGCTGGACACAGAAAGCTTATTTGCATGAAACTGCTCACTCCTTACTTTATGTGCACTGTCACCTCTGTGTCTCTCATCCTGGTTTCACAAAGCCAATTCTACAAACTTGCTTTGCCAATAATCATGCATATTCAGTTGTTACTGATTAATGCTAAGCCCTGAATTTTATTTTAAAGCAAGTGCTATTCACAATTTCTTGATGTCTCTTCTAAGAATGAAAGCTATATATGTGAAGCACTTCTTACTGTTTAGTAACTGAATTATATTTTAAATCACATCATTCAGAAGAGTAAAGTATAATAGTGTAGCAAACATCATTTAATAGTGACACGTTTCATTTGGACAGCCACTTAATTGAGATATCTTCGAGGGAAACTGTTTAGTCTACCAACTGTAAATGGCAATGACTACTGCTTAATCAGAACCATTTTAGCATAAATTTCACTTAATAGGGAAACATTTGCCTGGTGACAAATACTTGAATAGTGTTTAACCAAGTGTTAAATAGTTATACAATTCTAGACTCTCCTTTATAATTTTAATAGTGAAGTGCCAGAAAAAGATTAGAGGAAAAAATACGAATTTAAATGCTGTAAATATCCTGGCTTTTTCTTTGGTTTCATTCTTTTTGTTCTTGATGAGCTGAGTATTTTGTCCTTGTAAAGCTTTATCAATTGTTTTTAAGACTTCATCTCCTAACAGGGACAAATAATCAGGAAGATACAATATCCATGTATAGTCTCAGTAACAGATTTCTGCTGTCAGCCTTAATAATAAGTTCAATTATATTAATTATAATAAAGTTATAACATGATAATATGTATATGCCCTGCCAAAAGACATCTTGAGTCTCCAGCGCAATCACCCCTCACAAAAGAAGGCAACATTCAGTCCTAACACCAGAGATCAGCCAGAGATCCCTTGGTCATCCCAGGAATTGAACTGACATATGAAAAGATCACCCACAGAACAGCTCAACTGCATATATTCAATAAGTTTACCTAAAATAGCTGTGTCTGTACTCAAAAAAAAAAAAAANAAGATCCTGTCAGAGGGACCCTACATATTTACTCAGGAATACATAACGGATAGAGGTGTTTCATACTAACATACCCTTAGAGAAGAAACCTTACTCCCACCAGCCAGTCTGTCATCTCTTAGTATATAAAGATGGCAAGAAGTGTCTTCTGCTGTCATTTACTGTTTCAGGAGATATGTCATCAGGCAGTCCCTCAGGAGTATTGCTGCTATTAATAATTATAGCTTAAGGATCTAATCCTATAAAGGACTAAGCACCTCAGTGAGAAGTCAAGAGGCACAAAGAACTATTGAAAAGCTGAGCACCATCACGGATCAGGCCCTTCCGTACTTGTAGTAAGCACTTGAATCACTCTCATGGTACAATAAGCAGTCAGTGCAATGCAGTAAATCATAGAACATGTAAAAGGTTTTCTTGAATAACTGGTTGCACTAATACATGCCATTTAATTAGTAAAAAACCATATTGAAACATGTCACAGAAAACATGGCAGGGTAATCTCCACATTTTACAACAGCTGATGAGTTAACTGGGTATTATGAATATGGCTGACTATAACCCACATATAGAGGTATCCATTCCAATAGGCTGTATGACAAGTAGCCTATTGTTTCATTAATTTCTACTTTTAAAAGTTAATTTCTTCACTTTTTAGTATTAGTCATGTATTATGAAAATTAACATAAAGGTGATGATAATGCATGATCTTTATATGCCATCTTATTAAAATGAAGCTATTTTTAATACTTTTAAGAGGCCTATCAGAAAACACAATTTATATCCTCAAAGTATATTTTGTCAGTTTCAAGTATAATTTTTGCATTCATATTCTTTTATGAATTTTAATGGAGACACTTAAATTGTAATTATTCCTCTCAGCTCAAATGCAGGTAACAAATGGAATTCAATCAGTGTTTGCGCATAATGACCATCATTAAGAGAGAAATAATAATGACATTCTCTCTGCATTAAACTTGCAGACTCTTTACACAATGATCTGAATCCCATTATTGATCTCCATGGAGATATGCAATTGTCACCTATTCTGCATAATATCTGAATGTTAAATACATTTGTTTGGAACAAATATTTTAATGAATACAGTCAGTTCCACTTAATTAACTATCTGATAACTGAATATTTTTGCTTAATAATTGAACATGGAACATCAAAATTGTCTTTTTTATTAAATCAAATGCACTTGAGATTAGACAGAGACATTCATTTAAATTTTTGTAAAATGTACATATAGTTTAAAATTTCCATTATTTTTCTTTAAAGAATACATATTAAGATACTGGCAAAGTATTTAGCAATCACTTCTTTTCCCTCCTTTTCTTTTGCTAAACCTAGTGAACACTTCAAACTGGAAACATGTTCCTTCTAAAACAATCTCTTTCCTTTTGCAGAAAGATATCTCACAAATGGGTTTGCTACTAAAAGGTTGCTCATGAAGGTCTGAACACATCACTAAGATACTCTGATGTCTTGTCTATGAAAAACAAGCATTGAATTACTTATTTCAGGAACTGGATGGCTACTATATGCATACTTAGGAAATGAAGAGCTAAGAAAGTGGACTTTATATCTTTCAGACCTACCAGGGTTGAAAAAGATAATAACAGCCATTTTTTGCTCAGGTCAGCATTCTGAAATGTAGGAGAAAAAAAAAGCTTAAATGTAAAACAATGAACTGAAGTTTTAGAAGAACTCCTATCTTATATTGATAAAAAAAAATCTTACTTATTTTTAAGAGCTGGGAGGTTTAGCTGTAATAAAGATTGCTGAATTCAACCTTGTCTGAATAAATCAGGCACCTGAAACTAAAGAGAGTAATGAGAGTAATCCCAATTGGCATTCAAAGAACCTACCTCTGGATGCAGCCATCTTGTTTAAAAAATACTTTTGGTGGCACTGGTGATGAGAGAGGCTAGTAAAACTTGCCTTAGAGGAAAGCGTGAGAAATCCCAGAGTGGATAATTAAAAAATAAGTTGGCCATAGGGGAAGTTTCTTCCCATTGTCAATACTTGGCTAATGCTATGAACCATCAGGAGTCATCTACTTTGTTTAAACACTGAAACTATAGATCTTTTGATTATCCCTGTAAATGCCTGTTTCCTTCCTAGGATCGTGCTAAGGTCTTAGCCTTCATGATGTTGTGGTTTAATTCCAGCCAGTAACTCAGCCCCACACAGCCTCTTGCTCACTCCTCCCTGGTGGGGCAGGGGAGAGAATCAGGAGGGTAAAAGTGAGAAAAGCTGTGTGCTGGGTTTAAAACTGTTCAATAGGCAAAGCAAAAGCCACACACACCAGCAAAGCCAAACAAGACATTTATCCACTACTTCCCATGGGCAGGCAAACGTTCAACCAGCCCCAGGGCATCAGGGCTCCACCACACGGTGACTTGGGAAGACAAACGCCATCACATCCCCTCCTTCCCTTTTCTTACCCAGCTTTATATCCTGAGCATGCACTCAGATGCATTGCATTCACTGCAGCCTGGGCAAAAGACAGGAGAAATGAACAAGGGAACTGGAAGAGCTTAATGAAAGTCTGTTTTTCTAGACTAACAGGATTCCTGCTTAGTGATAAAGTAAAGGGGTTTCCAGAAACCCCAACAGGCTTTTTGGAAACTCAGTGTAACTGCTTTCAACATAAATTGAACTTATGAACACGCTATCTTTTAATTTAAAGCTCAAATTATATTTCTATAAAAATCAGTCAATATACTTGCACATTTCTGGAGCTAAAATAAATGCTGATGCAATGATGTTTCTAGTTCAAGCCACCCATCCATTCAGCATGTCTTTTAAAGACTAAATAGAAATTACCTATTGGTTTCTATTCACATCTTCCACAAAGAAATATTAGACATACAGCAAAATTAGCAAAAGGAAAAGTGAAACCATTAAAATGAATTAATTTTGGTTGGAAAAAATACATTTAAAAAAAACTAAAGCAAACTTTAAGTGTAATAGGAGAACCAGAAGCGGTATGCTTGTGTGCTTTATGCTTCCTCCCTCTTTGTCTTTCAAAATGAACAATCAATTAGAGTAAGAGAAATTTTTTTTTAGCAAGGATTATATACAGGGTACTAGAAGATCAGACATAGAATAAAAGATTATGAGACACTGAGAGAAGTGCAGGGAAAAAGATTAAAGTAGGCAAAGTCAGTAAGCTAATTTGAAAATCATCACCAGAAAAACACGACATTTAGCAGAATATTCTAGCTTAATCCTATGCAGAATAGCATTTGACCCACATTGTTGTATAGCTTTAGTAGCTGTACCATATACCTACATATTTGCTAAGGACTATTTGAGCAGGATCTCTGTATACCATCATCTGCAGTCTGGGTGGTACTTGCAGTATTTGTATATCTCTGTATTTGATCGTTCCCTTTATATTATGCAGAATGCAAGACATCCTGTGGATGGATGCAGAATGTGTTTACTACACCACAACTCGATCATTATCGTGGGTGAATGGCCAGAGTGTGTCCCAGAACCTGCTCATTATTATGGGGGCTGCATACCAGTAATTGATCACTCTTCCAATACTGTACAAGAGCTCTTAGGGTGCATGGAGGGGGAATATATTCTGTATGTAAATTCTACATTTATTTTGTTTTGGACAGTGAAGTATACAGAGAGTGAATTCTAAAATGCCCATGTCTTTACTATTGTTTGCTGGGAGAAGGAGCTGCTATTTTGAGAGTTTAAAACAAAGCATCCGAGAAGACAGAGCTATGACATGCCAAAAAGAGTAAAATGCTTGGGAGAAAGAATGATAATATTTCTCAAGGAATACCAGTAATATAAAAAATATTAAAACATATCGAAACACAAGTTTTTAAAAATGCATAAGCAGAACGGAAAACAGTGTTACCACTACAGCTAGAGGCACACAGGCAAACTGAAAAAAAAAAAAAATTAGGTGGATGCCACGGTGGTTGGGTAGTAATATCTTGGCTACACATTTTATATCAGAGGCATGAGGCAAGTCTGTTACATATGCCACTTAGACAGCATGTTCTAATTCCTAAACTCTGCTCAGAATGTCTCATCTTCTCTAGCTAAGCCATGGGGTGAATAGTCATCCCACTGTTGCTGACAGAGATAATGTTGTATCCTGCTAATCATTTTCACTAGATTAGGTCCTACCATTTATACAGAAATAATTTGTTTACTTTACTTGTTCAGTGTGTTGTTCTTCAGGTGATTTATCCCTGTTAATCAGTTGGCTGTTTTTCAGTTTGTGCATTTATTTATTTTCAATGTGCAATGCCTAGACTGGCTAGGATGCCATCTTTACAGCATTATTTTTTAATGAGTGGTAATCCCACTATCAGTAATATGGCAATGTATTTATAGGCAGAGCAAAACAAGAAACTAAAGTGTAGGTATTACACCAAATCAAGGCAGTAAGCAATGACCAAGAACCTGTCAACCCTTCACTGGCTCTTCATTTGTCATAGCTGGTATAAGAGAACAAGTAGTTTCTTGCCAGGTTAATTTTTTCCAAGGACAGAACTCCTTCATTAGACCTGTAAATGTATTGGCCCAAGAAAAGGCCTTATAACAGTGCAATATTGCATTGCCTGGGGGAAGTATTGCTGAAAACAGCTAAAAAGAAAAGTCATTCTACAGTCATTTTTCAAGCCCACTTGTTTCTATAGCCAAAATACAGCTGATTAGGAGATTCCCTTTTGGACTAACCAGGAATCTTACACAAAATTAAATTTGTTTTTACACAAAGTAAAAGGTGTTTTAAAAAAAGAAGGGAAGCAAGTATACTTTTTATACTGAAACTGGCAACAACTTGTAAGACCAGAAGACAACTATTATTTTTTGGAGAGTGGAAAGAACCTAAAAATTATAGCTGTGGTTAAATGACACACTAAAGCTGGTATTAGAAATCCCATAAGTAAATTGTAAACAAACTGTGAACACACTGTGAACAGAGGATTAGAAAGTGTAGCTCCTTTTTAGCCAGAATAAAAGTGTAAATAATGTGTGAATTTTGTACCATGTTCTAAGTAGTTCACAGAAAGAAACCTGAATCATTGAAGCAGGATATGGATTGTGGATTCACAAATCCATGGTCCGTGTAATGTTGCAGAAGAAACAGAGATATGGACGGTCCTATTTGTAAAATCATTTAATTAATGATTATTGTTGGTCACGTGTTTTAGCAGTCACACCTTAGGGTGACCATTCCTTTACCAGGGTAGGGCACACAAAGGCTGTGCAGCAGATCTGCAAGAGGCTCACAGAAGGTGCTGGACATTTGCAGTTTTTATATTTTACTTGATATTTAGGCAGTGGTTTAAAATGCTTTCACGGCATTTATCGCTGGACTAGATGGGTTCTTGGCATAGTTTATACTTGTTTAAGGCCTACCTAATTCATTATAGCTTGTTTGAGGTGCATGAATGTGTAGTTCAAACCATTTAACTTGACTCTATTCCCTAATATTCCATCTTTAGCGTGTTCTCTGACAATGATGTTTAAGACAGTTTCACAGTTGTCTATCATAAACTAACACATTCAATTTTAAGGAATTTTAATAGCACTCTAGCTCTCAGAGAGGGGCAGAAGCAACGGCAGGTATGGAGGTGATATAAGAATTTGGAATGTTTCAGTAAACTAAATTATGGAAGTATGCTAATGAGTTAATTTCTAATGTTCAGGCTAAATTTTCTCTTTCTGTCCCCAGAACAAGTTATCTCAGAGACCTGAAGTAGCTCCACAGCTAATGAAAAAGATGTGAAATGACAAGATCAGAAGAATAAGCAATTGCATTTTTGGTGTAGGAGTAGTCATTTTTAAAAGGAAATATTTTTAAAAGGAAACCATCCCTTTCACTGTTCATGGGGATTTTGAAAAAGCTACGTACATGTTAATATATATAACACTTTCAGATCATCAAATCTCAAACTGAAGGATTTTTTCATTTTGTCTTTAAGGTATGCCATAGGAGCTTATTGGCATAGCCTCTTGGAAGTATATTTATATTTGAAACCAGAAAGTTTTCTTATCCTGCTAACTAAAAAACAGAGGACTAAGCAAACCCAAGGGTCAAAAAAATCACAAAATCTGATAATAAAGTTATAAGCTATCACACTGAAATAGCATTTAGAGACAGCTCTCCAAATTACACACATCTTTTTACTCTAAATTAAGCAAAACAAAAATCTGATTTTGGTAGTTCTGTGTTTAAAAAAAATATATAATACTCCAAATAAAAACTTACAAGCACAAACAGCTTCACTAAGATACTGTTGCAGCCTTATAAACCTACTGTAAGTGACAGATCAACATTTTCAAGCAGGGACAAAGTGAATCCATTAGATGAAATACTGCCATCATTACCTATTTTTAGCAGTAATAATAAATACAGTCATTATGATGATGAATAACTAATGAAATGGCAGGCCCAGGAAACAGCATTGTAAAGCTTTCAAGAAATTAGAGTCAGATCCTGGAATTGTAGGTATTACCAGTCTATGTCTTATTTACCTTCTCACTTCGGTAGGACTTTTCAAGTAGTGCATGTCCTGAAGCTCACTGTAAAAAAAAAGGTAACAAGATAGACGAAGAAAAATAATACAGTAGACATAATACCACATTATAATCCAACCTAAAGAACATAGGACACAGAGAACATATAACAATTCTAGCTAGGAGGTATTGCCACAGACCCTATTGTTTTATTATTATACAGAACTAAAATATGTTCCACAGTTAGAAACACTTCAAATCATTCTTTAGAGAGGGGAGCCTTGCATCAACCCACCCTCTCCCTTCCCAGGACTCGCTAAATTCTATTTATATTTCTAATCAGACATTAGGTAGATATCATAAAATTTGATAAATGGAACATACTTTGCACTGATTAAATGATCAACAAAATGGAATTAGTATGCCTTCATTTACTATGTCAGCACAGTGGCTAAAAGCATTGAAGATATTATCTTATTCCTACCTTAAAAAAACCCCAACATTTTAACTGTTTCTGAATTTTGAGGAATTTTCAAAAGCCACTCTCTAGAAATGGACTATTCTGGGGAGACAGTGCAGATCTGTAAATTTTTTGAGATACAACCTTCCACCTCTTTTGTAGTTTCTTAGCTTTCTAATTTTCTTTAAATGCATGCCTGATATCTGAACAGTACTAGAACATTTGCCTCAATCATAGATATCTGATTTTTAACAGAAGATTAAATAGAAAATCAAGACAAATCATATAAGTGTTCAAAGTCTTAGCAATATGTTCATCTTCAAACTAGGATTTTGTAAATTACCTGTTTTCAAGGGATCTGCTTCCAAATCTTTTTTTCATAGGAGACATTTCATTCTCCAGTCAGGTTTAAAGTTAATTCCTGGTTCTAGCACCATTCACTTTTTTTTGACTTTGAACAGCCAGCTTTAACGTTATTTATGAGCTGTGTCACCTTAGGAGTGCATACGATAGCAATTCATTGGACAATGAAACATTAAAGATGGTCTGATTGTTCTACTGAACATATAAGGGGAGTAATTTAATTTTAATATTTCTAAAAAAAAATAGGCATTAAAATTAGAAAACATTACATGCACCTCTAAATAGAATTAATTTAGATAAATTAACAGAACATTTAGAATTTTTAGACAGTTTTTTATTTCATAATTTATGGGTGTATATATAATTGCTCCATAAATTTTTTGTTTGCTGTCTCTATCCATCTCTGAACTGGAAATGCTTTGGGTAGCTTATATCTCAATATGATAACCTGAAGTATGAATGAATGCCATCTTAGGCGTAATACTATTATATAATACATTGTATATATTTAGCAAGTTTCACTGGTGTCACTACCTTTCCCAAACATAAATATTATCATTAATCAGAATAGCATTCCTCCAAACTTAACCTGTTTTTAAACAATTCTTTTGCACATGTACCTTCAAGCCTGAATCATGTAAACATTAATAGTCTCAAATTTGCTTGCCTTTTGCACATAGGTAGTGCTCAGATAGGTGGGAAGGTGGGTAAAAAGTGGGTAAATCTGGCTATCTCCCAAGAAGTGACATTTTCTTAGTCAGTTAAATGGAATACAGATGCCTTCATCTCATTCTCAAATCAAGGTCAAGCAGATTAAGAGTAATGTGATACCCTTCTGCTAGGAAGGTCTGTATTTCTGATCCAGACAGATTATTAAAGACATTTAGTGCTATGCAGCTGGTAGAAAGGCACTCAGAAAACTTTATGGCTAGTGGTGGCAAGATCCCTTGCCTAGGGAAGATCTTGTAAAGATGTGTGGACTCTATAAGCTGTCAAGGAGAAAAATAACATATAACAAAATAACAAATTTTGTCCTCATTTTACTAAGACAGTTCTTTTAACTTCTTGGACCTTCTTGGACTTCTGAAGAGCCTTAAATGGAGACTTGGGAGCAGCCAGCCTCAGAGCAAACCAGTTTATTAGACTCCTTGCCAGATGCTGCATTACACATTCACATATCTAGCACAGGATCTGATTTCAATTTCTAATATTGGAAAATTATGTAGGGGTAGATGGCATGTATGTTACACAAGCAATGAAAGTGTTAGTAGGGCAATCATAGAAAAATGGATGTTTTAAAATATTTTACTTTTAATATCTTCCTAACTATGAAAACATAAGCCATGAATTTATATCAAACAAAATAACAATGCATTTTTCTCAACGTGTCTTTAGATAAAACAGTCTAAGTGTTGCATTCAGTCTTGTCTGTGCATAAGGGAAACATTATGTATTCTAAGGGAACATTGAATGAAAAAATCTCAAATTGCTAAATAACTTTCAAAGAAACAGTTGTTTTGTTCCTTCAAAGTATGAATGGAGATGGCTTGAAGAATGTCAAGAGAGAAACAAGGTCTAATGTAAGTCACAATGATGAAAGGATAGAATGGAGAATTCCCATTTGAATGATTAGTTAAGATTTGGAATTTTTCAGTATTTCTGTAATTGTTTTCTTATTCTTGAATGATAACTATCTGGGAATGGTTGAGATTATTATTTCCCTTTTTCCTTGCTACTTCATCTACACTGAATGCAAATCTCAAGATGAAAATGCCATCCACAGTGTTAAAATAAATTATTTATATTCCCCTTTTTTCTTTACATGGATTATGTCTTCCCTGAGGTGAATTTCTCATGAAGATTCTAATTTGGGGCTACAAAAGTTTTGTCCCAAGCATGCACAATCTTTTATATACTAAACTCATATTGTATCAGGTAGAATGAAATCAATTGAATGTGTAAATTCCTTAAATAATAGCAAATGGAGCAAATTGAATTTCAAAGGGAAAAAAACGGTGAACCTGAAAACCGGTGGTACGAAGGTCATCAGCAGAATTAACAAAAAAGTCTGGCAAAGTTACAGTTAGGCAGTCAGTAATACTCTATTGATCAGGCTTTCTCAATCAATGATGCTGTGCCTAGATTATTGATGCAAAGGTATTAAACAAAATTTTATTTCAGCTAACTTGTTGGCTCAGATGTCAACTGAAAGTCATTTCCCCAGTCAATCAAAGGTATGATAAATCTGAGCAGAGTTAGTTCTTCAACACCTCTGTATATCTGCTACTTTCCAAAGATATAATGAGCTTTGAAATGGCAACATTTGAAAGAATATTTTAACTAGGAAAAGCAAAGACATAGCATCTACATAAAAACACAGAGAACCAAAGCACAGACTAAGTAGGGAATAGGAAGAGAGAGCTACTTCATGTGAGAAGGGAAACTGGCAGGTTACATCAGATAATATCAAAATCCAAATCTGTATCTACAGGTGGCTTATAAAAAGATACTATTTCCTCTTAATGTTGACTTGTTCATGTCAGAGAGTCCTCCACTCACATGACAGTCTCTGCTAAAGAAAGCCTAAGAGCAAAGCAGGTGCTTACTGCAGCATAGAGGAAAGCCCTTGAGCACCCATCCATCCTGCAGTTAGTTTTGTTGTTGATGGTAGGCTTCCCAAAAGCTTGCATTTCAGTAGACATAGCATACAGTCTGGAAAGGGAAGGAATATACAGTCTAGGACAATGCACAAGTTCATTGTAGTGCACACATTCATCAGTAAGACGTATTCTCACAAGGTATATTCATCGCAGTGGTCCAGTCACAATGCCTGTGAGATTTGGATTTCACTGAAGCTCCTTGTTTCACATCTTGTGTTCAACACGATTCTAAAAATGAACTTAAATAAAAATTAACAAATATCTATCTCTGGGAAATCCAGAGAAAGTGGTGCACTTGCAACATAACTGCTTTATTTGACTTATCTTTCAGTCAGAATCAACAAAATCATTAGCTATAGTAAACTAAAAAGAGCTGAAGAGTACTAGGAAAGTGTGTGTGTTTTTGCAGGGTTTGTTAGCTTATGAAAGATGTAATTGACTTCAATGACCTTAAACCAAATTCAATGTAATATAAGGATCAAAAGAACTCTTTTATCAAAGAGAATACAACAAAGTTTTATTTTGTACTCTTTTTTTTCTTTCATTATCAAAGTGAACAGATTTAGAGTATATAAATTATATTGGACAGAATTCAGAAATATTAAATTGCAAACAAAAATTTACATCTTAAAAAATATTTTTTTTAATAAAAAAAGAAAGATAAAAGGCTTTAAAGAATTGGAAAAAAATTTAAAAAGGAAAGTATGAGAAAAAGTCACTTGAGAAATAATTTGATAATATTTTCTGTCAACTGAAGTGTGATACATTTCTGTGAATTCTCTATGAATTCTATCTTGCATGGTAAAATCCTAAAGAGATTTTTAGGAAAAAAAAACTATTTGCATGACTTGAAACTAAATCATGAGAACCAGCTTTGATCCTGCTTTATTTGCAGTACTATTCTTCCTTTCTCTTTCATCAGCTTACACATAATTACAATCTGGGAGCAAAAATTTAGCTACAAGCATTACCAAATTACATCAGCAAGCAAAAGTATGCCATAAAGTAATTTAGATTTCATTGAATTCTTTAGAGGTGAAAACCTCTATTTTTAATTAATTGTGTTGTCAATTTGTTTAAAAATGGACAAAAGGAAAGACTGAAAACTATTCAGTTTTCAGGACTACTGGGTCAAGAAAAAATCAAAATGAATATCAGGTCTATAACCATAACTTGAGCATAGAATTGAAGTAGAATATTGAGATATCTGTGTAGGTTGTGTCTGCTTCAGAGGGTTGAAGGAGACTTTTTCCTATCGGGGTATCTGATCGCACCAACCTCGTTCATGAATCCATCCCCTAATTCCTCCTTCATTCCATGCAGTTGTCAATCATAAGGGGTTTTTTCCTTCCTCCTCTAGAGATACAGGCTTCCTCTGATCAGCCCATGATACAGGTCTGCCCTTCTCAGAGCTTCCTCTTGATCCCCAGTTCCAGGTCTTTATAGGCCTTCACCTGCAAGGATTCCTAGAAATACCTCCAGCCAGCTCAGCAGTTGGGATGTGGTGCTCATAACACCATTACCAGTTTACCAGTTTTCACTCAATGTCTTTGTTCTGCCTCTTGACTTGGAAACATATACAATTTCTCTTTGATCATTTTTTTGTACCTTATCTGGTTTGTACAGCACCTGCCATAATGAATGATAGGCTTGTGATCAAGCTATCAGGAAAAATGATAATACAAATAATAAATGTATATAGACTGTTCCACTGAGAGCCGCCTTTTTTTGCCTTCATGCATGAGTAGCCAAGTAGATTCGGTGCTACTAAATTGATTTCACTTTTGATGATAGCTGAGTATTTACTATTCCCTAACTTTGGGTCCAAAGAAAACCCAACTGGATAGTCAGAAGCAGTAAATTATCCAGTAAAGACCTTATCAAGAGTGTAAATTACAATGCTAAAGATCCAATTACTATTTTTATAATTCCCAGTTACCTCCCAGCTAGTATGATCGCTTTAGTTTTTAAAACTAAGTATGGTTCTTACTCCATATGGCTCTTATTCTCTACCCTCTACTGTGCTTCAACTGCTACAAAATTTTAGGGATCATTGTGGCAACTAAATATCCAAACTTTTTAATCTTATCTCTTAAAATTATGGTTTTAAATCTGTTTCTGCTGTCATCCTATTGGCTTCTTCTTCTACTACTATGACAAATATTTATTTATTATAAACACTATTTTGCTCTCTCTGTTTTGGATTACTGGATCCTTTCTTCATTCCCACCACTAGTTTTGCAGTAAATATTCTCCCTCTACTGTTCTGTTGGATCACTGAAAGTTACATCGGCTAGGCATGAATAATCCAAGATCCCTCACCCAAAGATTTTTTTCATGTTTTTGTCTTAGCCTTCGTAAGTCTGACAAATACCTCACAGGAGAAAAGGGGCCTTGTTTTTCCTTTGTTTAATTTTTTTTCTTCCTTAAATAAGACTTTGAAAACCAATTCTTTGCTGATCAAAACATATGTAAGTACTCTTTTGTATACTTAAACAGTATTTAGGCAGTGACAGCTTCTCTGCTACTGCTACTAGAAGCTTTCTTCCAGTGGTAATTACATTGTTGCTATGTTTTTTCACCTTTACACAGTTGTAAATTTGAAGTAACTTCAGTGAAGCATAGAATGAGAACTGAGGGGGGGGAAATCTGTGTAGTGTATCTGTTTGCGATTAACCATCGTGTTTCCATATGTTGTAGTCCTGCTTGAAAATTCGACTGGTCTAGGGAAATCTGATCAGCACTGTAATTATGGCCTACTTGAATCAAGTCAGTCAAATAATGTCAAAAACAATTATTTTCTTTTCCAAAGGGCACAACAAGTTTGGGAATACACACGAGAAAATGCAGATCTCAATATGTTAACAGTTTGTCAACCGGTCTTGGGGTACTCATTCTTTGAAAATGTATTGATGTATTTGCATTAGCATTATTGTTGTCTTTTTTTTTTGATATAGGGCCTACACTATTATGATATGATGCTTTGCTATAGATCACCTTTCTAAATTGGTCCACTGGCTGAAAGAAAAGTTAAGAATAAGGAGAAATGGGTTGTGTTATTAAAATACTGCAGTTTTCAGAGGCACCAAGTTTGTTGGGATTTTAAAGTGTTTGGTATTTTAAAAAATCAAAATATCTATGGAGTTTGAACTGAAGGTTACTGTCCAGGAAATTAAACCTGTTTGTTTCTATGTGCCTAGGATCAGACACTCAATCAGATGCCAGATTGTCAGACAACTAACTATGAATATTTTGTGCCAAGTGCATTCTGTTTCCTTGGCATTTGGAAGGGAGATTTTTCTGAAGAAGCTAAGAGTTTTTAACCTGAGCAAGACTTACAGAATTGAACCAAGAATAAATCAGGATGCTAAATGTTCCTTTAACATACACAGCATAGCCCTGCAAATGTCTTCAGAGATTAAGTATTAAAGACAAAATAATTTGTTAATAAAATATTTCCAGTGAATCCACATTTGGATATGTTTTCTGCTGAAAATTCTTAGATATTCTGAAGGAAATTTTAATGAAAAATGGTGGGTTTAAAATTCCTTTTTGCAAAGTCATCAGCAGTCTTGATAAAACTACTAAAGTAAAACTCCTGAATCTGACATTCACTGCAGCAGCTTTCTGATAAAATAGAGCTGACAGGGTGCTGAAGGCAGACCTATACAGTGTGCTAATGGTAAACCTGACAGCGTAAATCCCATTTTATGATTTCAGGTTTTTAATAAAATCTGTTGCCTTTTATTAATTCAGATTATAATTTATCAAACTAATTGTCATAAAAATGCCATTGAGATTATGATTAACATGAAAACATCAAAATAGTAATTTCTGTTGGATATTACTTTTTTATATATATAAGAAAGCCTTTTGAGAAAAGGAAGGCACTGTTAAACATCACCATATTTTTCAGTGTTTACAATAAAGTGAGGAAAGTCATCTGTTGTTGTGCGATTACTTGAACTTCTTCATTGCAAAAAAGGATAAGGAATACCAACTTAAGTGACCAAGATAATGTTTCTTATTTTCACCTCTAAGACCCATCATAGATCTATGTTACCTCTGTTCTGTCTTTAATATATCATTTTTGCCTTCTTGTTTTAAGAATCACGCTGATTCTGTTTGCTTTTCCCCAAACTATCTTTATGACACCTCAGTTGAAACACTTGAATATAAAACCAGCAAAAGTTCTGATTCCTGATATTACTCAAGAAATTAAAACTTAATTCTTCCTACAAGATGATAAATGAAGAAGAATTAGGTATAGTTTACTTTAAAAAATGAATTAAGTTTTTATAGTATGAGTGTGAATATATATGTTCACAGAGGGGAATGTGATATATTTCAACTTGTAAATGTACTGATTTCAGTAAGTTTTCCTTTACATGTATCAATATGTATGCTTATATACACCAATACATATTTAAGTGATTTTCTGTTCTACTGTGCTACCACCTTTAGAGATAGCTTGTCGTCTTAGTCTGTAAAATCTTTAGAATAGACATTATCTCCTTATATGCTTATGCATTTCTCTGGGCGATTAGACCATGACCCTTTACAGAGATCACTGACCATTACTACTGTCAAGAAAAAAGTCGGGTTTTTATGCATTTTTGCCTTAAATCACCATCTGTTTCCAGAAGTTTATGTGCATTTAATAGTTTTATTCTACATAAAATCAGATATTGATATTTGAAAAGGTTTATGCACCACACATTTTTACACATTATTCTACCAGCACAGAAACATTTGCTTTCTCTGGTACAACTACATACATACATACATGATACGAGGGCATTTTTGTACCTGTAAGGTCAGATATTCAAATTTTCTTGCCATGGAAATGGTTGCTTTTATAGCCAGCTTTCATAGAAACATTTGTTTATCTTGAGAAACTTGGCAGAAGGAAAAATCAGTGTACAAAATTTTGTGAATTCTAGAGATAGGGTGAAAGACATTGTAGCATCACATGGTGCCCATAAGGATCTCATTAAAGCTGTCATCTGACAAGCTTCTGCAGTAATGCTCTACCCATTTAAACTTTATACAAGATAAATGCCTTATTCTGTTACAGAAAATGCTGCTCTGAAAGTTGGGTGACGATACTGAGGACTACAATATCATTATATGGCACATTCCCAGTGGAATGTAAACAGTTGTAATAGAATCTATTATTAAACACTCACTTAACTATTTAATTACTTGATTCATGTTTTGACATATTTCTTAGCATGTAACTTTCGTGCAGAAAGAGCTATGCTATATCCTGCAGAAATCTTAGAGCAAAATCATGGATAGAACTACCTGCAGCTGTCTTTAGCCTATATTCAGACTGCCATTTTCTAAGGAGAAATTTGGGATAATTTCATTATTTCTTTTAAGTTTAATTACTAATGATGAATGGTCCAAGTAATCATAACTGTTAACTGACAATGATGAATGTCTCTGTCATTTCAAAAAGCTTTTCTATTATTGACCAGGAGATCACATTGATCCTTAAATATAAGGTCAGTTTAACTGCATCCTGTAAAGCACTAAGAATCCTAAAAATGTGATATGAAAAATAATATTTACTTAATGAACAATAACAAATAAAACATGAAAAGAAAATATTCTATCCATTTAATTTGGAATATCTGCATATTATAATGACTATAGATTGACCACCTATGGGCCTAGACTAGTGTTTCTTATTGTCACACCAGCAAAGAAAACCAAGCCTTCTGGGAAAGACTGGTGAGAGTATAGTCTTTGTCTATGATTTGCAAAAACACAAGTGTCACGTTTAAGACTTTACCTGATTTTTGGAAGAGTCATAGAGTATCTCTGCTGCAAAATTTTGGAGTTCCTCTTAAAAGTAAATCAAGGAAAGAAGAATTTGCTCTAGGTCACTGATAATTGTGGAGACAAAAGAAAGAAAAAAGACAAAAGAGAGAAAGAGAAAATAGAAAGAAGAGG
>VXAX01003152.1:208452-245952 GCA_013399835.1 Leptocoma aspasia
AGAGAAGAGAAGAGAAGAGAAGAGAAGAGAAGAGAAGAGAAGAGAAGAGAAGAGAAGAGAAGAGAAGAGAAGAGAAGAGAAGAGAAGAGAGGATGAAAAAGAGTAACATACTAAGAAGAACCTGAAATGTGCAGTAAGATTCAGACAGTGCTTTAATTTTTGTTAGAAGCTTTATAGTTAGAGCACACTCTGACATTAAAAATGCATAACAATAAAACATAAAACCATTTCCTTATTGCTGGCATTTATGCAAAACCACTTACAACCATTCAAAATATTAATATCCTTTCCTACCTAGCAATTAATGCTGCTCTATGGATTCAGTACTCCATGCATTGCCACAGTGCACAGTGACCCACTGTACTTAATTACACAACAAAGTTCTCGACTTTAAGTCACAGAAATGAAAAGTCAGGGTTAGGTTTCACAGTCAAGTCAAAATCCATAAACAATTTCAATGTATGTACCATGTACACTAGAGAGCAATTTGGAGAGTCAGACACGTTTCTTGAAATTATGCCATGCTGATTTTTACTACTCATTTTTACTAAGCAGATTATTAGTAGCAAAGTTGTTATGCAAGTCTGAAAAAAACAGACACAATAAGCTTCTGCTCTCAATTGTCTGCACTGAGGAATATATACACACTGTTTTTGTTTTCCTATGTGCTACTTTACTGACCTTTAGGCCTCAGTCCCTCATTTGACTTGCACAGAGATAGTTTCTTAGGAAGATCAGTGGACAATTATGTGGTTAAAGAATAAGAGTGCCTTCCTCTTTAAGCCTTTTCACAAAATGGAATCCAAGATTAGTCTTGGTTTTATTGCCAAGCATGCCCAATAGAACTGTTATGGGTAGTATGCAGGCCCAGATTTCTCTGAATTTAAATTTTACTGCATTTTTTTACAGCAGAAACCCAAAGCTTCAGTATCCTAGTAGAGTAATTTTAATCTTGCAGAACACCAGTGTGGCTTTAAGTGTCAGAGTCATACTAATTTTTTGAGCAAATTTCAGATGTTTTGAGCAGAGGCAAACTAAAGAAAGCTTGCTCTTTTAACAATATTTTGAGTCATGCCTTGTAGCCAAATCCTGCTCCAGTTCCATACACACAGATGTTCAGGTGTGGAATTTGCGCCGTAATATTTATGGCAGTTTTTCAAACAGTTTCACATGACCCAGTCAATACAGTGGTTTAGTCATTCCACCTGACCTTCCTGCTTTAGTCTGTCATGAACTCCAGTCCATGATTTACAAGATGTATCGTCATGGATCGCATTGGAAAACTTTTGATTGGCAATTCTGCTTTGTTTAAAGACAGCTGGAAATGAAGCCTCTCTAAACATGTGCACATCCATTGTTTGAACCCACACTATACAAGGTAAAATCTTTCTTAACACAGGCATTTCAGCTGACTCAGTTCCAACTGAATAATGTAATTCAGACTCCATGGATAACAAATGAGTGATATCCACATGAAATAGGACAAGAACAAAAGATCCAGGCTCATTCTATCAACATGACAAACAAGCAGTTTAAACCAGTTTTCTTAAACAGTTTTGATTACTTTCTTTATCATCTGATAGGGACAGTCCTGTTGAAGAACATCCATTTCTAATACAGCACATTGAATTAATCCATTTTAATTTGTCTTGAGGAGATTAACCAGAAATATTTCCAAGTTTTACTATCAGTCAAACTTCCTTTTCTAAAGTTGTCATGAAAATTAGTCTTGTCATTGGAGGCACAGCTGTACTGAGTACATGTTGTGCTGTATCTGCTCATGGATTGATCAAACATGCACTTAATATTTCACTCAGTAAGCACAGGCAGAATCTTCAGCTCCAGAATACAGCTTCTAGAGACTGGAAGCCTTCATGCTTACACCCAAGAATATATTTTGGTTTTAAATATCCAGAAATATTTCCATTGTGTTTCTTAGAATTTTGCATGATTTTTTTGCATTATTCCACTGAGACACACAGATACTCTGCATTCGATGTTACAAAGTGCTATTCTCGTGCATTGCAGCCTCTTGTTCCCTAAGAATAGCTATGTCTGCACTCATTTCCTGAATGGTTTAACAGCTTGCTCTTGTTATTTGTGTATCTCTAATTTCTGTATTTCAGAAAACATTAAGAATAAATAAATTACTCACCAAAAAGTACTAGCTACTTTATACTGTACTGTATAAAATTACTACTGATAACAAATTACTATGAATATTACTGGGTTTTATTTACTGATTCCTGAGGTAGCTGCTGATTCTAGCACTGTCCATCCCTGCAGTGGTGCTACAGGTGCTTCAGCAGTGACCAATGATTCTCATGTCTTTGTTTTAAATAACCTTGCCTGCAGAGATCCTGGAATTACTGTTTGAAGACCCCAAAGCAAACAATTATTCTCAAGAGACAGTTCTCATATAGGATATAATGTTTCAACATGACCTCTGACAAATGGTTGATGTGAAATAAAGTACATTGGGGGGCTGGGGGGGGACTTGTTCTCCTTGGCCATTGACCATACTGTATAATATAAATTTACAAATTAACGAATCCAATATATATATATTTTAAATTTTCTTCCTGCAATAAAAAATACATTGATTATGATAATGATAAAATATTATTATGTGAAATCTTATTTTAATAGCTGTCACTTATAACTTCCTACCTTGCTCTTCAGAGCACTTGCATCTCTGAAAATGAGATTAGAACTGCAACAGTTTTGAGGTGTCTGGGTGCATGAACAGTATCACCTGGGGAACTGCCAATTGCTTAAAGCATACTGGTCCCAAGCATATACCCAAATTAATGACACATTCAAGGATTCAAACTTGCTACTTTCCATCTGGTTTTCCTTTGCTTCTGAGGAACCCATCTCTATGGTGTAAGGAGGAAGAATATTGGATAAATGCAAGTTTATCTGTGTTACTGTTACTTGGTTAAGTTCCAGTAGTGTCAAACTCTTTGAGAAATTAAAATATCAAACTACTAATTATGAACTTCATATCTATGGTCTATAGTTGTGCTCCTCTGCAGATCTTTAAATCTCTAAGAAACCTATTAATTTCTATAATAGTAAAATAAAAATTAACAAATAGAAAGTGCAGAACACTTGAAAGATCACCAAGATAGCAAAAACCTACTTAATAAAGAACATAAACACCTAATATACAAGTGATGTAAATACCCAGTCTCAAATCACACTGAGCCCTACTTTGGCCAAAAAAAAAAAAACCAACAAAGTAGAGGGTATAAGATATACAGAGAAAAACAAAATAAACCAAAGGTTACAAGGGAAAAATCATGTTGGCGTTAAGAAGCAATTTAGGATAAATACATGAAGACTGAGTATTGCTGTTTATTCTGATGCTATCAATAGTAGTAGCATCACAAAAAAATACAATCAGGCTTATGTATTCTATTTAGAATAAGACAACGCAGGAGTACTGAACTGCAGGAAAATTGAATTCCCCCCACTAACTCAACAGGATATTATTCAGTTTGCTAGAACAATATATTCCAAACAAAATAAACTTGTATGACATTGAAATTAAAAGGATACTTGAGATTTTATCCCACTGAAAATAAGAAACATTTAGGAGCAGTTGAGAAACACTGTTTCATTAATTCTCTCAAATAAATGTTACATTGATTTTGTAGAAAATGATGCTGCATTTACAACTGGAAGAGCAATACATGACATATAAACCACTTTTTAGACAATGATCTTTGGGTAAAATAGGGCATTTCCCGCTTCCTAGAAGCTGACACAATATGGCACATATGGGATGGGTTTATGGAACTTTTTTCTCTTGCCTGATTTAGCCTGCTCTAAAACAGTATTGAAGTATTTTTCCTTGTCTCTGTCATCTTCATGAAACTTTCCCTGCATAATTTTTGGTATGCAGTGCTAGGAACTATTGCTCCATCACCTAAATTTGGAACAGATATTCTATTGGTGCTCGTTCTTTCTATTGCACCTTTCTTGGAAACAAAACATCATAGGAATGGGATTGCAATTTGCTCACAGTTCCAAATAATCCTTTTCACAGTTTGTGGAAAAAGTTGTATGGCAATGAAATTGGGATGCGTGTAACAGTCTGTCCTCCCAATAAAACTCTTTCCCAATATTTACTGAACAGAAGGCAAATTTCCTACGGTATTAATGTAATGCCAAGAAATCTTTTCCCATGGATAAATATTTGATCACTTTCCAACAGTAGAGTAGCAATATCTCCAATATCTGAGAGGAATACTACAACCTCCCGTATTTCTTCAATTCTCATCCATCATCTTCTAAGATACCATGGAATAACCAGGGTATGGCTGCTTCTCTTAGGAACAGATCAGTGCTATTAAACCCCTGAGAAATTTGTTTAAAATTCTCCTTTTCCTACAGGGCTAAGCTACACAAGTTCCTTACAGAAGATTTCTTCTTTCAAAAGGAATTTGATGTGTGACTTAGACTCCAGGTGAATAATCTCATAGAATATTACATTAAGTACTCAAAACAAAACAAAGAAAAACAAAAAAACCCCACAAAAAATTCTGAAACCAAACCACCAACCAAAACAAATCCCCCAAAACAAAAACAGGAGTCAATATAAGGAATAACAGATTAGGCTCTGAGTACACTGACAAGCCTGGATCAGGAGATACTACAGGGGAGTATTTCAACTTAATGTACCAATCTTTAGTTGTGCAATCCCCATAGGGGTGTATTCTACCACCATTACTCATGTCAAGTAATATATTATGCTAGGAGGTATTCCTACTGACTACAATTTCATTGATTTCACCCTATCTAGTCATAGATAGGAAATCCTTCAGCATCAGAAATTGCAACCGATAGAGGTTCTTGGCTCAGCTTAAGGTATCTTGATATATAAACATCAAATATATATATCATAGTTGTTCTGTTGATACACTGATTTCAGTACTATTTTTGAAATCTATTTCTCAGTCTAAATAAATCTGGCTCTTAAACATTAAGGGAATATTAAAGCTTAAACTGTAAAGTCTGTGCTTATACTGAAGTTCTCTCACGTTTACTACCAGTAAAAAGAAACAAAACAAAGGTAACCACCTAGAAAAAAAAGTTTGAGCCCCGTCCAGCAGATCTGAACTTTGTGTTGTCTGAAAAGAAAAGGACTGAAGACTATCTGACCTATTCATACATCTGGAGTCTAACACTTGCATGCGTTATTTAAATATGGCTTAGTAGTTTTTAGCATAAGTTTACTGAACTGTTCTTGTTGGGAGTTTTTTCACATTTTAAAAGTTGACATATGTCATCAAGATTTAGTAATCTAATATTATTCTGTTGCTTTTCCCAGCAGAATTATTATTCATCACCCAACATCAGCAGTGCCATATCAGGTTGAACAATGGTCATGTGGGGAAGAAAACCTGGACCATGAGAAGGAAAGCTGCGGAGGCAATATCCAGACATCAGGGTTTCCACGACAGGGCAACTGAATTAAATTGTAAAGAAAACCAAAGCTTTGGAAGAGATATCCTTATGGGAATTGATGTCAAAAAGTCACTGTTCTTGCAGCCATGTAGTCAAATAGGCTTATCACAGCAGGTAAAGCTCTTCCAAAGGCATGCGAGTTATCATAATTCTCCTCTTTTCCCCTTGGAAGGTGAGTTATTCTTGATGAAATTGCTTCCGTTTCAAATAAAATAAGAAAAGAAAAAAACAGTCTAAGATTGTTTCAGAGTTTATAGAGCACTTTCTTAAATGCATCTCACATAATAGGTAAGGTAGATGTGGAGTTGTTTTACTGCTACAATTTCATGGGTTTTGAATTAGCATAAGGGGTTGGAATTATTCAAAGATAGAAGTTAGCATTAGTGCTGGAGCCTAATTAAGCTTACCTAAGCAGTTATACTCTCGTTTTGCTTTTAGCATGGGAGAAACACAATGCTTCGTTGTGTAATTAAGAACAGTAGGCCACTACACAATGTTGGCAAAGCTGTTTTCCAGTAAGAACTTCACAATGTCCTCTGCTGCATAACATTAATTGTTAGATAGAAGAGTCATATTTTGAGTAGTGTAAGTGGTTTTGCATCGATGCTAGCAATCAGGCAATAATTTTGTGTCTTATCACTATACATTTTTAATAATCCTAGGACTTCTGTCTGTCAATAAATCTGTAATAGACCTGAAAAAATATTTAGACCCTACTATCTTTTTGTGTGTTTTCATCTTCCAGGTAAACAGAATCTTTAATCCTTGTTTATTCACTGCAATTTTGGTTTTGTAATAGTGCCAGTCCTGAGACTAAAAAGTCAGAAGATTTGCACAAAATGGTATTTTTTCTCTTTTTCTGAATTTTCAGTTATTCTTGGAAGATATTTTCAAGCTGCTCTCCACAGCTATGAAAGCTAGAAACATGTATATTTTAAAATGAAAGGTGAGAGTCTCTTGTTATCGCTTGTGTCCAGCAGCTGGTGCTTCAAGTACAGCATTAAATAGCACAAGACTTACGATAAAGCAGCAAGAGCTGGGTTAGTTTGGGAATATGGGTTATTGGTGGAGAATAACATTCAGCATTGGCTAAAAAAGAGACATTCAGTGTGGGATGGGAATTGGTTTCTGTGAGTGTTTTCTAAAACTGCTCTAAGGAGCTCGAAAATGTCTGTTTCCAAATGATTTTTGTTGTTGTTGAAGCAAAAAGGCTACAACAGAAAGGGAAAATGGACTTTCTTTAAAATGCTGTCAAAAGCATAGAATTAACCTCCTAGCAGGCTAAAAAGAAGAATATTTCATTTGTCTCTTTTGCTTTGTCATTTGGCATTTATTAACTATTTGCAACAACAGAAAGTAGAAGAGGTTGGCAAAAGCTTTCAATTTCATTTTTTAAGCCTGGGGAGTAGGAGGTTGAGTTTGTCTCTCTCTATGGGCACTGCAAATTGTGAATTAAGGGGGGACAGGGCAGAGTCAGTCTGCCAGGTCTACAAGGTAACACTTTGTGCTTATCAGAAGGCCGAAACGGAGCATGAGAGTAGTTTCAATTACAGTACACTGAAAGATGTATTTCCTAGCAAAATAACCTCAGGCATAAGAAGAGGAAAAAACCCTTTCCTTGGGCCATGTTCTAACCCTCCTTACATTGTGTTTACTGGTGAGTGTCTGGGGATTGTCTAGGAATTCGTACTAAAATTAACTTGCTTGCTAATTTCTGCAGTTCTGTTTGCCTGTGCTCGTGGGGAATGCCATTTCAGCTGGACAAGGATGGGAAAAAGGAATAGTTAACCTTGCCTCCAATTGTGCTACTTAAAAGGTCAAATTTGTCAGTGAAGTTTAACACTAACCTTGGCTTTTAAGCTGTATACATCCCTGTTCCCACCAATTCCTTCTTTCCTTTGACCTCACCTCAATGGTTTTTTGCAAAATGTTTTATCAAGTGTGAAAAATAAATTTAAGCAGGTAACACCTGACTACTAGATGATAATTCAAGGTGTGCTATTCACTCCTGGACTCCAACATTTAATTTGCTTTTTCCTGTACATCTTCATTCAGCAAAATACACTTAATGTAATCTTAGAGATGTGTATAGTCTCTGAGGAATAAAGGATGACTTGCCTGCTTAAAGTGAGACATGCTTTTGAGCATTTTTCTGAACCATGCCCTAAAATGAATTTCAAAAAAAAGCAAATTTAGATCCAATATTCCTCATTTTATGCCTTCTATTTCTTGCCTACATTCATTCATTGAGGGCATTGTAGGGGCATTTAAAAGCAGTTTAAAGTTCTAGATGGCTGACTCATAAGCACAATTTAGTTTGTTATTTTGGTTTTTTTACTGTCAGGATTGATTCATGGACATCCACTAGGGACAAGAATACTTTCTTAAATTTAGTATGGTCTTTAGTTATACAGAAACAACACGTTTAATCATCTTGGAAAATCTCCACTTCAAAATGAGCAATTTTTCTCAGCATCAAACAGTCACTTATGACTATCAGAAATGCTAAATTGATTTTAAAATAAATATTATCTAGAATTTGGAAGCATTTACCATTTCTTTAGTCAAATATTTTGACCAACTCTCTTTTATCAACAGAACTGAGCTGTACTGTGCTGGTCTATGAAATCTACAGATCATTCAGTCTAGACTGGACAAGATAACGCTGAAGATTGCTAATTCAAAATCCCTCTCTCTCTTTTTTTCCCCTCTTTTAAATTTTTTTCTTTCCTCTTTTCTTTTTGTACAAAAAGGTACACTGACAAACTTTCATAGGTTCATCTAGAAAAATGCATAAATTTATATTTTTTTAAAACCTATCTAGTTTGCTGTCCACATTCTTATTAAACACGAACTACTCCATACAACTCTGCCAGGAGCAAAATAGCCCATAGTATAACTCCTCCATAATGGAATCATTTAAAATCATGACTTATTCCAGGTCTAAGGCAATCGTACATTATTTTTAGCTGTTTCTGCTCTCCTTGACACAGGCATGGGAGTCAGGTACTTAAGATCCTACACCACAGGATTTCAACTGGAATAGTACACCTATAAGATAGCTCTTCCTCTTAAATTTAAAGCTATTTCATTCGTGAACTGACGTTGTTTTTCCTCAAAGCCAGATGGATTACACAAAGTCAGAAAAGAGAGCAAATAACAAGCCAGTAATTTAGCCAGTATGTCGACAATAAAATAAAACCTAAAACAAAATTGAAAGGGTTCTGTCCTAGATAGCAAAGTTTGTCATAATAAATTTACTGTTCTGAATTTTAAATTATTACACAAGCATAAAAAAATCTCAAAATAAATACTTAAACTAAATAAATTTTTAGAGATACATATATGTTGTGAATTTCTGCAGTGAAACACTTACATTTCATCTTCAAAGTCTTATGCTAAATGGAGAAGGAAGCCATTAATGTCCCATCATTTATAAATGATCTCTGCCTCTACATAATGCTTCAAAGCCATTTTTAAGCCATTTAAGCTTTTTCAATTTGCACTAAATATCTACCAAGAGATTATATTTTAGAATTTAGAGCAATATTTGAACTGATATGATAGACTTAATTTAAAATAAATTTTAGTATTAAAAATATAGTTTCTCAAGATGTACAGCACTTGATTTCCCTCTTCTGATCATCCAGAGAGAAAACAGAAGCTTTAATGTTAACTCCTTTGAGTTGTTCCTAAGATATTAGCTTACAGGGTATCCAGAATATCAACCATCACTGTGGCTGTAAAAGCTATGGTTTGTTGCACCCAAAACTGATTTTTGCTTTTAAACACATAAAAATAATTATTTGAGAATTATTATTACAGAAAAAAAATTATTCACCTTCTTTAAAAAAAAAAGGAACAAAATATTTTTTTTCCTTGCTTTTGAAGAAACAAAACTGATAACGATTTGGGAAAATAATCTGCCAGGGTCACCTACTCTTCCTAATGTACTGGGTGGCTGGAAGGAAAAGCAGTTTATAAAATAAGGGTGCCTCTAAAAACTTTTGTATGACTATGCTAAGGGAGCAGAAATGGGAAATACAGGTCAGAACCAAATCCTGCTGCAGGCAACATCCCAATCATCTTTTGGCTACCCCTTTCTCATGCATCTTTTCTCACTACACATATTCTCCAATCTGACAGAACTAACTCTGGGTTAGAAGCTGCTTTATAGAGGTTACTCTGCTTTTTTCAGGCAAAATGGAAAAGCAGATCTTTCCATGCTAACTGTTACTATCCGTTAGCTTTTTAACTGTTTGGAGCAGCAACAGTAAATTTTTAAGTTTGCACAGTGCCTCTGGCAGCTACTACTTTATACTGAATAAAAATGATGGAGAGAGGACTTCTGCTGAAAACCACTGTCTTCACCACACTGCCTGCTCTGGATTTTTGTCAGTACTTACCATAATAAAACAACCCTGCAGTGGGCACTGTGTCAGGAGTCAAAGGGATTATCAGATGATGATGTGGCCATCAACAAGGAGTATTTTGCTGAGAGCCAAAACCCTTTCCAAGTTGGTACTAAGTGAATCTCAAGTAGAAATTGTTATACAATTTTTATGACTGAGGGGAAACACTAGCCCAGTAACTCTTGACTTTATCATTATAATTTTATATTCAATTAATACCCATTTTAATATACAAAACAGTTTCCTTGGAAATATAAAGCAGAATTTCTGGCCTGTTTGAAACAAGCAAATGGTGAATGGGTAGGATGGAAGCAGAAGTACTTATGGAATTTCTCCATTTTTTACCTGTTCACCAAAAAAATAGATAGTCTGCTTCAGCACCACAAACAGCTTTTCAATGAGTTGACTAGAAGGACTTATAACAGTAATACTATTCTGCTGGCTTGTCTTGTACATACAGTAAATACTATATTTTCACATAAACATTATAAAAATGTTTAAAAATATGCCATGAGAGAGCATACACAGAAATAAGATGATTTCTCACAGTCACACTGTATTGAAGGACAGATATGTGACAATATTTCATAATTAATTATTTGTGTTCTGGAAGTAATCTCTGTTGAAGGAGATCCCAATTTCCTTAAATAATTAGCTATTTTAGAATCCTAGAATATATCAAGTTGGAAGGGACCCATAAGGATAATTGAGTCCAATTCCCTGCTCCTTGCAGGACTATCTAAACCTAAACCACAGAACTAAGAGCATTGTCCACACACTCTTCAAATGCTGAGAGGCTCGGTGCCATGATGGCTTCCCTGGAGAGGCTGTTCCAGTGACCAACAACCGTCTCAGTGCAGGACCCTTTGCTAATGTCCAGCCTGAACTTCTCCTGACGTGACTTCATTCCATTGCCTCGTGTCCTGTCACTGCTCACCAGAGGGAAGAGAGCAGCAGCTCCCCATCCACTGCCACCCCTGAGGGAGTTGTCAACTGCGATGAGGTCACCCCTGAGCCTTCTCTTTTCCAGGCTCAACAAACAAGTGACCTCAGCTGCGCCTCCTAGTTCTTGCCCTCAGAACTTTGCACCATCTTGATCACCCTGCTCTGGACACGCTCTAATAGTTTGATGTCCTTTTTGTGGCACCCAAAACTGCACACAGTGCTCAAGGTGGGGCTACACCATTGCAGAGCAGAGCGGGAAAATCCTTCCTTGGCTGGTGATGCTGTGCTTGATGCCCCCCAGGACACAGTTGGCCCTTTTGGCTGCCAAGGCACACTGTTGACTCCCATCAACTTGCCCTCAACCCAAATTGCAGGTCTCTTTCTGCAGGACAACCCTCCAACCTCTCACCCCTATATTTATGTATAGAAACAGGATTTCCCCATCCCAGGTGGAGAAATGTCAGCTCGGTCTAGTTAATTTTCGTATGGTGGGTGATTACTCAGCTCTCTAGTCTACACAGATCTCTCTGTAAGGCTTCTCTACTCTCAAAAAAGACCGTGGCACATCCTAATTTGGTATTATAGGAAAACTTATTTTATGTACATTTGACTCCTGAATCCAGAAAATTTATAAAAATATTAAAGAGCATTGACCTAAAATTGAGCCTTGATAATTTGATTAATACCTCATTCAATCTTTTATCTGTGGTTTTATATAATTACAATTCAACCAAAATCAGAAAATTCAAATTATGTTTTTCCTTTTCCACAACTGGCCAAAGTTACAATCATTTCTGAAGTGAATACTTTTTTCTGTATGCTTTGAAAGTAGTGTTCTGCCACCTTTGAGTGAACTTAAGAGACACTTCAATCAATGTGAGCAAAGGTGTCTGAGCATGGCCCTCACTAATACAGAAGTCTGACTATAGTGGTTACCAGTATTTGTTGGGGTTTTTTGCCAGAAAAAACATTTGCAGTGTCACTGCCAGAACATCCCATTGTTGTCTCTGCTTCCCTTCAAGCTACAATCCTTCCCCCATCATGGGAAAAGGTGTTGGGTATCCTAATAGCACAAAGAGATTTAAAAATCTCTTTCCTCCAGGTTCTCCACTGATAACTTGAATTCTGTATTCACTGAAAATGATCACAACAGATCAAGAATGCGCTGAGCAAAATAATTCTAAAATCTAAAAGTAACATTTATGCTGTTAATATTAAGCATTTATGAAGAGCTCTATGGGTTTGATGGCAATAGTAAATTGTTGAGAAGAGCCATTGTAAACTCTAGCTACACATATTTATTCAAGTGGGGGGTAGTGAGGGGAGTAGCTAGAACAAATATAGTAAGTGGCTAGTAACAAAAGATGTTGTTTATGTGACTAGATCTGACGCAGGAATGTAGAAGAAGAACTAAAGCATTGAGGTAGGGTCAAGGCCACCATGTTTTCACAAGAATCTGGGAAAAGCAGTGTGTTCAAAAGATTCCCCGATTCAAATATTTTTGATTTTGTTCCCTCATCACAGTTGCTTTTTGCTACCTGTGACTCCCAGTTGGCCATATGGTTTTGCAGTATCTAACATGTTAGAGTGGTGCCTTCAAATTTTATTAAGATTTTCCAATCATTTTCTGATTTCCTGATGAATTAGCTTGTCAAAACCACTTTTTAACAGATATTATAATAATTGAGCATTGGATATCCATTTGAATTGTTGCAAATAAGTACTGAATTGGGTAGTCACAAAAATATAATTTATTATTGCTGGTAGATGCTTTTCTGTGGTAAATAATTGCTACCTGGAAAATTAATTTACTTTTTTATTATTAAAAGCTGATGGGGAACAATATAAAAATTACAGACTCCTCAATACTGTAAAATCCTTGGCATAAAGAAATGGAACAGGGTTTTTTAAGTTTACTTATTTTCTTTCATTTGACATTTTTGAGTGAGGTTTTTTTTTTTGAGTGAGATCTATCTTATACAAATATTTTTTTAAGCCAATGATTTGATAATTTTTCAGCCTTGGGTAGACAGAATTTGGTGCATAAATTCATCCCTTTCTTTACATAACTAGTCTTCTTTGGGCATATAAACTAAATAATTTAATATATATTTCAAAATCAGAACTGGTGGCTATACATCTGAAGTCTTGTTTTGCTACAGATCGATTAACTCCATTTTTTACAGCATCTTGGAACCTAACAATCAAAAAATCCCATTTGGAAATGGTTTACATCCGTGCAACTGAAAATCCTGCATCCTGAATAGCAGCTTCAGATTAACATTAGACATTGTGAAATCTCTTTCAAAATACATCAGGAACAGTAAAACAGAACATTTCTATCTAACAATTTATATAGAGCTGCTAATCTAAATACAAATGCTGTGCTTCAAAAGCTCAGATCAGTTAGGAAAATGTTCTCTCTAAAGAATTTGAAAATTAAAATGTCTGCATGTTGAAACACATCTTAATTTAAAATGCCTAAATGTAAGTAGCAATCATGTTATTTTTCTGTGTGACACAATTATGGAATAACAAGGAGGAACATTTTTGAAGTATATTTAACAAGTAGCTTGTTTCAGCCTGGATATTAGCTTGATTTACCATCTGCAGAATTACCAATAACATGATGCATTTATTACCCGTAAAAGCTATTAGCAGGTCATTTTGTTCAGTTCATCATATGTGTCTTGAGACACAATCTGGCGTCTAACAGATTTTCATACATTGATGTCACAGAGAATCAGACTGTTCTTTAATTGATTGTTTCTTGCTAGACTACTTTGATTAAAACAGGTTGTGCTATTTGCTTTTAGTTCTACATTTCTCTACATTAAATGCATGCCCAGGAAAGCCAGAAATTATTCTCATTTCCCTAGATTTGTCTATCTCAATGTGTGTGTGATAATCCTTGTAATCAAGCTGTTTAAAAACTGTTCCAGTTATTCTAAACCCATTACTCCCTTCCCAATTAATATAATCAACACAATGTTTTAAAAGCTATTCATCTTTCCAGGCCAAATTGTTACAGGAATTTTAGATCTTAAGCCTTGGAGAAATGAGTGCATACAGAGGAATGACATCTGAAGGAAGTGATTTTTTTCCCTTTAATTTACTGAGGGCAGGCTCGTAAGCTGGGCTCTTGCAGTAGGAAAAGAGGCAACTGCTCTAAATAGCAGGATGCACCAGTATATCTGTGGACATTTTGCTTGGTGCTGAAATCGAAAGTACTGTTTTATCTGTCCCCCAAAGGCCAGATCTATGCTCTATGGGGAATAGAATACATATTATGTGGTTTATATTCTGCTTCTTCAAGAACCAGAAATCTGAAATAGGACTGGATGTATCAAGGAAATAAAAATTTAAAAAAATGAATGCTGGCTTTAAGTTTATCAGGTGCATAATTCTACCAAAAAATATTATGGTTAACAAAATTCAATTTACTATTTGAACTGTGAACTTACTTTTTCATTTGGTGATAGTTCTCAGCTGATTTAAATTGGTATAATTACCTAGCAATTAATGGATTTATGTCATCTTACATTGTCTAATGATTTTTATTTATATTAAACTCTATTACTTATTTATGCTTATTATACACTAAAAACATCACTCCATGCAAAAAGACTATTCATGGCCAAGGTAAGACTGGAGTGGTGCATAAAACCTACACTTTTTCCTTTTGCTTTAAGATGTGCATGGCATTTTTTTCATGCTGTACCACTTCTGTTGTATATAATTATTCTGCATGTTGGTACCCATTATGAATTGCCTACAAATGTAAAGGGTACAACTACCTGCAGTAGTGTGGATGGCCTGTAAAGCTGAGCTCTCCAACACAGTGATTTCCCATTCTTGCTTACATGGTTTGTTGGGTCTTTTATATGTGATGAATACAGAAAAAAATATTAAAAAGTATTACAGAAGTTAAAAAAAATAATTTCTTAGACATCTTTTGTATTGCTAAAATTATTGATTGTAATGTGAAGTATAATTTTCTATGTTCATTTTTACATACTAAATATAATAATCTGTCTAGAGACAGATGACACAGTATTTATGGCTATGTGATATAAATCACCACAAGAGAGAAGAATTAAAAGAAAATCAAACTGAGAGAGAGGGAGGGAGGGAGGGAAGATGAGAGGGAGAGAGGGAGGGGCAAAACCTGCATCCTGATGAGTTGCACTTTCCCCATCACAGATACAAGATCAATACTCTGTTTCCTTTAAGCTACAATTCCATTCCTAAGTTATAGTAATACTAGGAGAACTCTCTACATCCATTTAATCATGGTTCTATGGACACAAAAGTACTGCAAAAACCCTAGCGTGTCATTTAATCATTTTGCATTTTCAAATTTACTCCACACTTACATAAACAGAAGACACCATGGCTGGTAAGAGGCCACATCTAAGTTTAGGACTGTCTTAGACTCTTGTTAAAGAGAAAGGAAATTAGCCATATGTGATGGGGAAAATAAACTCAGAAAATACAGACATCTATCAAGGCCCTTAAACCATTCTACTTTCTCTTCCCAGCATGACATTAGAGAATTACATCTGTACCACCAAGTCAGCATCTCATTTGGCTTTCAAATAAAAGGTAGGTGTATGCTGTGACTTAACCTACCTGTCCCAGCAATGATAGTAGAGTCTAGGGGTCCTTTGCTCTCACCAGCTATTTAATTCAAATATTCAGAAGACTGAACCTATTCCAAGTATATTCCATTCTGTATCAACTTTTTAGAGACTACTTGAAGAAAAACTTACTTAACTCATCTATTCAGGCAGGTACATAACATTACTACTTTCCAGAAAAAGGCATGGAGAATACCAAAGGAATGAGCCACGGAGACTGCACACCAGTGATTTGCTTTGACAGGACAGGAATTAATGGCAAGGAGGAAAAAAACAAGCAGGGAAAACAGTGATAGTGACCAAAGGCATAAGATCCTTTGGAAAAGGAGACACCTTCAAATGCAGGTGGAGAGTAACAAAGAAATACTGCAAAAAGCTTGGATGGATGTATGATAAGACCCAAAATGAAAGCACTGTCTGCTAAAAGAGAGGTGGGGAAAGTAAACAATAAGTCAGCACAGGACAGAGAAAATGCAGCCAAAACTGTCATTGCTTTTTCAAATGTTGAAGATCCCTGCTTTGACAATTTCCTAAATGCTTTCTTTCCAGAAGTCCTATAGAGAAAGGGTGTCTTCCAAAGGAGAGGAAAAGCTACCGCCGTGGCTCTCAATGACTACTGGTCTCTGTTTGCAGAACAATTATTTGCTTCAGCACGGACTTACTCATTCTCCCACCCCATGTAAAGACTTTTTTTGACTGCTTCTCTGCCTCCTCCTCACCACTGGAGAATCTTAACTTTCCCAATCTGATTTCTACTTTGGTGCGTTAGCCAGTGGGGAAATTTAGCAGAGGAAATAAAACACAAATAACAGCCAAATTGTTGCATTTCCAATAATAATTAAAAAATAATCCAGTTCCCATGACTATTCTGATTATCTTAACAAACTGGAAGCTGGGTCTCTTGGAGTAAAATATTCCCAAATTACAGACCAAAGGTTTTTGCATTACTGAATTCTAAATTCTGAAAATATCTACATGTTCTGTCACACAGGGGGTGGAGTTCCTATTACTCTAACTTAGAACTGCACTTGTGCAAGAGATGGCAGGTAAAGTCCACGTGATACCCTCTTCATTGAAAAGTTCTGTTTAAGATGCATTAAGAAGTGGCACTATGTTCTTGCACTCTTTTTTACTCTTTCCTCCTTCCCCTCCTCACCCTCCATTTTTCTTCTTTCTTGCCTCTGGTTTGCAATGTAATTTTTCGCCCTGTGAATGGTTCTGGATAAGAATACCAATGCCAATCCTCTGCACAGCAAAGAAAAAAGAATTCAAAATATTATCAATGAATATAGACATGCACTTTTGTCCTTTATTTTAGTTACAAGTCCATTTAAACCCCCAGAATGGGAAAACACTACTTCATAATTACCCCACTGTTAGAAAATAAGAACAACTAAAATAAATGAGATTTTATAGATGTGGGATATCTGTAAGCCTCTCGAAGACCAAAAATATTTTACAGTCTGTAGGTGATTAGAAAATAACTTCACTAATTAATGACATGCAGCCATCTCTGGTGAAGACCTTGTGGGTTATTCAAAGCAGACATACGTCATGTCAATTCTGTTTTGTGGGTGATGGCGGGGAATACTATGAGCAACAAATCTCTCAAACTACAGAGAAAATGCAGATACAGAGATTGTAGTTGCGAGAGTATGGACTATTGCAAGGATACAAGAAAGCAATACCACATCTCTTGCAAAAAGCGTTCTGAGCTTTCAGCAACCAGAAACTGCCGGACCCCACTCTTGCTTCTAAGTTAAACCGAGAACCTTGAGAACAGACTTGCTGAGGTTTTCACTCAGCACGTACTCAGAGGAAAGAGTGCCACCTACTGAGAGCAAGCATTGAAACATGGCTTGTTCTTCCTGATATAACACATTCTCCCTCTTTTCTTCCTAACAGGTAAAAAGCCATGAGCATGTTTTAATATTCCAGTCTAGATGTAAAGATATGTTTTGTGGATATTCAAATTTAAAAGAAAAAATAATCTCATACAGAGTATGAAAATTTACATTCAAAGACCCCAACAAGCCAATATGACTTTGGACAACTGGGTTAATCACAGCACTGACAACATAATTTCTGGTGGGTTTAGTCTCCTGGTCAGCAGTAGGACATAAGCTGAGGCAGTGGATGAGTTAACTACAGCAACAAAACTGCGGAGGAGGGAAGAAATTATTTTTTTGAGGAAGGGAGACAAAAAGAACTTACTAATCTAGCAAAATATGTATTTCTTAAATTTCTGAAGATAGTTATATTGTGAACATCACTGAGCTTGTTTTTAAAATTGTGGTCTCTGTTCACTTTTCCCTGTTTTACATATCATTGCATCACCACTGGCAAAAGTGACATATGAGCAGAATGTTTTATATGGAATTAAGCTGCACAGAAATAATGGCACAGAGTAGATGGCCCATACTACCAATTGCTGGCAATGTGCTTGACTGCACTCAACAGTATTATCTGGTTCATGAATACAGATCAACCACTTCTGCTACCTTTAAAAATATTATGCTGTTGGAAGAAAAAAAATATTGTTTCAGGCATACAAAATATTTATGGGACAATTCAGCATCACTGCAAAGTGCAGAATAGGGTAGGAAGGAAAGGCACAGGGGAGAGAACAATTTTGGAAGAAGAATGTACCAGAGATAAGAGCCATAGTGCTGCTTACTCCTGCAAAGCTGCAGCCTCTGTGTGCCCTGCACGCTCGCCGGCAGCGGGTCAAGGGGCAGAGCCTTCACATGCTAACATAAGGAAAATCAATTTCAGCCCTCAGCGGACTCAACGACTGGAACAAAAGGCAACCCAAGCAATTGCTCTATGGCACTTCACATACTTCTGGCATGGTGCAGGCAGCCCACTACTCCCAAACCCTGTGCCGGTTCTAGAGCAGTCTGAGAAAAAATACAGACTTCTGTGAAGTCTCTGGCTTCATAGATACACACAGATAAGACTTTGTATTCAAAGTTCTTTGTGAAGAAGTACAACCAGCTCTCTGCATCTAAAATGTTTCTGTGGCCAAATAGAGCTCCTTATTTCCTTAAGACAGCCATTAAAACACACAGAGTAAACTAAGGTGGAATGACTAGTTTGTCCCAAGTAAAGCTATCAGAAAACAAGTGTATGGCCTAGACTTTATATTTTGATTAAAAGCTCACTGTTTATTTAACATTTAAGTACATGCTACACAAGACCAATCTTTCTGTACCTCTTCATTTTGTGGAAAGAAAATTCTTGTCAGCCCTCCAGATAGCTGCAAAACTGCAAAGGACTGCCTCTTCTCTGTTATTACTTCTTAAGCTCCAGCAATCAATGGGACCAAGATAAAAGCAGAATGTAGAAGGGAAAAAAAAAACTGGAACTAGTAGAAGAAGAATAGTTCTTGTCCTGGAGAATTTACCAGTGGATATCTCTGATTTTCTACCTTTCCTAAAACAATTTTGACTCTCCTCAAACTCTCAGATAATTTGTGTGCGGGTGTTATAATTGTTACAGAAAATGTTCTTGAGCTTTATTCAGTGTTAGAGAAACTCTTCAAGGACAATATTCAAGGACAGTACTATCCACCAAAATCAACAAATCAAATTGTGACATTTATTTATGAAGACCAGACTCATTGGGTAAACTTTCTGGGTTGACATCAAAGAATTGCTGTTTGAAATAGCAAACCATAGACCTGTCCAGTTACACTGCTCCTTGGAGGGAGAGGCAGTGCCAGGCTCCAACTCTTTTCTGGAGCGTGAGGATGCCGCCTCCCTGGAAGGGGGCAGGGAGCTGGTCCAGCTGCTGGATCCGCACTGCGCCAGCGACACTTGCTGTGGTCTGCCTGAAGGACTGACTCATCCTTCTTCAGAACACATCGTGTGTTATTTGCTTGAATGTGCTACAGCTATGTTTATGCAAAAATAAAGAAACTGGATAATGGCTCCTAATGATAACATATGAAGTCTAAACTATTTTGGAGGAGCAGAGTTAAATGCAAGCTGCTTGTTTACTGTCATAATTAAGAAAAGTATTTGAACACCCAGCTAACATCATGCAGTGTTAAAGGTCTGTAGATCATCTGCAGAAGAAAATGTCACACTTTCAACATTACCAGCTTCAGCAGAAGTGTTTAATCTCTGAACATTCAAGCTATCTGCTTCAAAATGCCAGAGATTTGTATTTACTTTTCCATATGCACAGTAGTGCTACTGCCTCCAGTAGGACCTGCCAGACACTGTCCACTAGCTTCCTAATAAGGCCCTCCACGGGATAGCAAAGTCTGTGGTGGCTCTCATCAAATCAGGGTGACAGACTAATCACACTGGGAGCACCATGTATGAGAGAGCAGAAATGGGGGGAATATCCCCTGCATGTTTTTTGCCTCCATTAGAGCAGTTTAACGGAAATGCTGTGTCAGTGGGTTTGATGCATCCAGGGACTGAATGTAAACAACATGGTACAACTCTAGAAACTGCCATCATAAAATATTTTAAGAGGCAGAGTAGAGTAAAATAAAATAAAAATGTCTTTTTATGTGATATCTCAGAGTAATTCAGGATTTATGGTACCTTAACCTTTAGAATCCAAAATATTAAGCTATGTTTCTTAGAGATAATAACTCGGTTGTCCCTCACTTATGTGTCTTAGATAAAAGCCTACTGCCACAGAATCCATGAATGCTCAAATACCCTTGCGGGCCTTTAGTAGTAAATCTTATGGAATAGCTTATGGCCAATGTAATGGCCCACAGTAGCCTGCGAATATCATGAATTCTAATAATACTTACATCAGTAGAAACATGAAGTAATGTCTCCATTGTAATTAAATGATGTATTTAGAGCAGTGCACTAAATGGTCCCCTAGTGTGTTGGTGATATATTCTAATAGTCTTCTCTTTACAGCCCCCACACGGTAATATTCATGCTTTATTCTGGAGGGCTTTGCTTCTTACTGAACATTTGAATTGCAACATTAAGTGGTAAAGTGGATTACAGCAGACCTCCATGAATATGGATTCAGATCAAGAATCTAAGTGCTTAAAAAAATAAAATGTTACTATTTAAACAGAATGATTACCAAAACATTTTGATATGGAGGGATGTCACGAGTTTCTTTCTTTTTTCTTTTTTTTTTAACACACATCCTGGACCCAGCTCAAATTTGCTGCAATTTAATACTGAGCATGTGGAGACATCTGAGTTTAATTCACCTAAATAATTTGCACTGCAGTTATGGAATTTAATTTTCATTATTTAAGATATAAATTTATTTTAATAATTGTGTTATTACTATATTTTAAATGTAATTCTGGAAAAAATCAGACTACACTACACTGTCAGCTCATAAGACTGCTGCTGATTGTAAATGGTTCACATTTATAAAAGGAACCTCTGCTGCTTTAGAGAGAGAAAAAAAGTATCTTTTCTCCTGATTAGGTAGCAACAAAAATGTTCATTTATGTATTTCTAGTCTTTATTTTCCCAGTAAATCAGCCAATAATATAACAGCTGGAGGTACTAAGGGCCTGAGGCAAAGCTAAGGGCACTTCAATATATCCAGGCATGGCCAGAAATTGTGGAATATTAGGAAGCATATTACAGTACAGGTAAAACTATGGCTGACATCTTATTATGAAGCAATATTTTATATTATTTTTTTTAAAAAGCTGATCTTAGCATTTGAAAAAATATTAGAATAAAACCATCTCTATCAATAAGAGTTTTATTAAAAGGGTCTATTCATTCACTGTGTCTCAGCTTTTCCAATAATTACTTGTGAAATACTGTTTCCTTCTGGCACTCATATAAACAAGCAACATTTTCAGAACACTGCTCCAGATAAATTCTCGAGGAATTCATGCATATGGCATATAGATTTTCATGTGATTAAGCACCAGTTACCCATACATAGCATTACTTGTCTCTACTTAATTCTGCCAATATTTTTGTTATGCGGTGCTTTCTGAAATAACTGATATTCCTGTAGGAAAACTTGAGGGTTTTTGTTTGGTGGTTTCAGGTTGGGGTTTCTTTTGTTTGTTTGTTTGTCTACTTCAGGGCCAGTAACTAAATCAGCAGTGTAGTTATGATGGCCCTCAGGTTTTGGAAATGAATGAGCTCTGTAGTTCAGGCTTATAAAGAAGGTCATGTATTTTGCCTTAGCGCAGAGAACAGTCATTCAGTTGGAAACATGCCTAGGTTGCCCAGCCACTAGCACAACCTCTTTGGCTAAAGCTTTCCTTGCTGGATGGTATATTCATGGTCACCTTCACTTCAGACTTTGGAAAGACCAGTTTGACCTTAAACTTCCAGAAACAGATCATCCACATCTAGATTTTGCCACTGTAGGGCAAGCTGCTGAATGAAGTAACTGTTGTACGTCAAAAATGCTTTAACCTTTAGAAAATAATAGCTTGAGTTTCCAAAGGGCAGACATTCAGAAAAGCTGCAGTCCTTCCTGCTCTAGCCCTAAATTTTACCTATTCCTAGAAGTGATAATTTTTAAGGTTTAAAAGTATGCTCTTCACATTTCTCTCAGATGCCTATGCCCTGGCACTTTCTGCCTAAAGTAGAGGTGCCAAGATGCGGTGTTCTGACAGTGTTCCTGAATGACTCCTGAGCTGCTGACAGCAGAAGGCTCTTGTTAAAAAAAAAAAAACTGATCTTGTGAGTGCTTTTTTTTTTCCCCCAATTTTGTAACCATAAAAGATGTGGATGAGATATAAAACTTACCTTGTTAATGCAGATTATTTTGGGTATCTTTAGCAGCTGCACTTATTCTTCCAGTTCAAGATCTTGGTCAGTAGAGTGACGGAGCCCACACAAAGCCAGCTAAGGAAGGAGTAAATTTAAGGCAAAGGCAGAAAATGCAAATGGTCTGTCCTGCTCTGAGGATTTGGCCTAAAGGCCACTCTGAGAATGGTTTTTCACTTACCAGAGCTCCAGGTACTTCACATCCCTCAGTAGGAGAGTCCCTGGTCACAGGTGGATGACTCATGAAAGAAAGTATTGATTTCGGACTTATTTTAATTTTGCTAGAGTACTCCAAAGAAGACAGACTAGAGAAAGATCACTTTGAGCAAGGCAGATAATTGTCTTTTTGGTTATTACCTCAAGAAAGGTCATTCAGTTTGACTACAAACAAAACAATGTTGTTTTAAACCATTTGGCCCGCAAGGCTTTATGTAAAGATACTAAGGAGAATTCCTTAGGATGAACTGGAAGCTGTGGTCTGGATAATAGACTCACAGAAAAGGTCTAAATATCACATCAAAGATCAAAAATATTTCAAACTCCACAACTGGGTTTCCTGGCAGAAGATGAATCTGAACTTCAGCCACATTATACTGGGGCAGAAGACCCTGTTTTCTCTGACTTCCAAGTGTAAAGGAAATGAATTCACTGTCTTTACACTGAATACCCTCAATGGTATTCCTAGGGTAATTGTAATTAGGTGCTCCTAAAGGGAAGTTTGCCTGTCTAGGAGATAAGGTATTTATGGAGTTAGTACAAGACAGTGAAACTACATATTAAATATATTTTAAAATACCTAATTGAAATGTAACTAAACATAAAAAATAATAGCATTCTAGTAATTGTTAATTCCTTTTTGACTCCGACATCAGGAGAGAAGTAGTACCACTATAAATTTTTGCCACAGTAATAAAATAGGCAAATAATCATCCTGGTTTCATTCAAATATAAAAAATACTAATGTTCATTAGTTGCTTTTCAAGCAAGTCCTATCTGATCAGCCAACCATAAGTTCTGTTTAGATCTTAGCAACAGAGAAAGAGAATTGCTTGTTTTTGTTAATAGATTAATACACCAAAAAGTTATTTCCTTGATCACCATGTAATATTTAAAGGCATTCTTGAAAACCATTTTTCTAGATTGTATTCTCACATTTGCACAATTCAGATAGATCAATTTTTTGACAGTTCTGAGAAAAGTAAAAAGTACCCACATACATAGCATGTGTACCCACATACATAGCAGAAGATGACGTACAAGTAGTCTAAAAACAGGAAAAGAAAATGCAAACCAGGCTTGAAGAAATAGCAAGTTCAATTACCAGCTGAACTGACATTTTAATGTAGAAGTGCTACTGTCATAAAACAGCTAGAAAATTCCCACCTAAAGCCATAAAAAGTCTCTTTAATTTCATTCTTTGTTTTCAGAATTTTTTTTAGTGCTGTAATCTTTTAGGCATTATATGTGAAACACAGCTGTGCCATCAAGCTTAGGAATCAGCCCTCAAGTCCATGACTACAACTGCTACAAAATACTTGATTAGTCTTCAGGAAAACTTCTGAGATGCTTTACTAGAATAGCAAATAATGCATGCAGGCTGGAATTTACATTTACTTAATTTTTATATTAGTTATACTATTCTCACCTTTACTACCAGTGCCACTGATTCTGAGCTTGGTGGAGGATGCATGAGAAGCAAAAAAATGCTACCACCTGTGCTATTTCTTCCTCACTTTTAAATGATAATAAGGTTATGACAAACAGAACTACTCTCAAACTGCAGAAGCTTGACCTAGTGAATAGTCAAAGATGACAGCTGGAAGGTAGGACAGTTTAACAATCTGGTTTGGGAAGACAACAAAGGCTGCTGAAATCTCTAATGGAGGACACAGGTGGATGCAGAGTATTGAGGCCAGTGGTTATGGGAGTGAATCTGAAGCACAGCTTTTGGAAGTTCTACACCAGCAATAGAGTTTAAAAGACTACTAGAATGCATTTAAAAAACAAACAAACAAACAAAACATTTCCAAGATGCAAAGTTTCTGTTTTCCAAGCTGAAACTGGTTTGCCAATTTTTTCAGATTTCCTGGTCTAAAAATTGTTACTTTATATCTTTATATTCTGACAGACACCGAGTATTGGTTCCAAATGGCTATTAATACACAAGTCATCTGAGTGTGGATATTAGGAGTAATATTAAGCCACTCATTGACATGATATACCTTAGAACAGTAAATAATAAGTGTCTAACCATTTATTCAAATGTCTGTTTAGCCTTATGAACCCTGTTGATATTAACATAAGAGTATTTAAAGAAGTCATATTTAAATTATACTATGATTCTTCAAAAAACATTACTATTAGTTAGTTATTACTTGTAATTAGCTGTATTCATCACAACACTTCATAGAGGTAGCCAATTATCAGAAAGACTATTTATACACACGTGGAAGTAGAAGTGATGTGTTCTACATCTAAGGACACTCACTGTGAGTTAATGACGTAGGAAGAAATTGGATTCCAGTACACCGATTCCCATTTCTTATGTCGTCTCTACAGTTCCCTATATCTTGGCTCTCTGTAAGCTGGATCTTGAGAGAGATTTTGGTAATATGCATTTGTCTAACTAAAATTTTAACTTACTGTTTTTCTCCTTAAGAAGCATTTGTTAGTACATGTTAATTAAAGAAAATCTCTGAAGACCTCTAATCTCTAAACAGTGACAGAAACAAAGGGAATTCTTTCTAGCTGCTGCAACTTCTGACCATGAGCACTGCTGCCTCTGAGAACATCTGTGGAGGTATATAAAGGACCAAAATTTGTAAAATGGTCTAGAAAAAGACATGGTGTGTCACTGATTGTATCCAAATAACATATTTTTTATGTTTTTAAGTAAATAGTAGGTGTTGGTCAAGGGTTATACTCAGATCCAACATTTATCTACACTGTAAACACTCAGGATGACCATTTTCAGAAGGCCAGGCAGCCTTACAAAGCTAGAGGACCAACTTCCGACCCCCTGTGGGATTCCTCTTTATAATTTCCCCAGCAAAAGGGGGCCAGCAAAATTAGCAGGCAATCAAGGTACAGAAGGAAATTATGACCAACATCTTAAATGCAAAATGTTTGTCATTTCTTATCTAGATGATAAAGGCATTTAGAATTTTTCCTGAAACTGCTCTTAGGGCAGTCCTACTGTGCAGAGGTCCTCATCAAAGTAAACTGACATAATCCAGCTTTTCTTTTCTGAACACTGTATAGTGTTCAGAATGCACACAATGCTTGCGTGCATTTTCATATCATGAAACATAGATATTTTTACTTCTATTTTTACACATATTCTTATTTTCCATACTTGTTGATTTTTGGAAGCATGACTTCAAAATCTTTCAGAAGCAAAACAGCAGTAAAAGCCAAATTCTCAAAAGTAAGGAGAAAAAGATAAAGGTGGTATCTGTGTCTCAGTTTTTACTGAACATCGAAAGTTGTTCTAAATTTAATTTGCAAGGTCTTGTATATATATTAATAGTAATTAACCAATTAGTAGCACTCTGCTGGCTGCAGAACAAACAAATAAAAATACACACTGGAAGGTAAAACCAATCCCAAATCTTCTGTCATCATGTAACCCAAGACAGAAACTCAGCCCCACACAGCTGCTTGCTCACCCCCTCACCAGCAGGATGGGGGAGACAATCAGAAGGGTAAAAGTGAGAGAATTCATGGGTTGAGGTGAAGGCAGTTCAGTAGGTAAAGGAGCAGCTGTGCACACAGACCAAGCCAGAGGAGGCACTCACCCTGGCAGCGGCAGCTCCTGGGGCCGGCCGGTGCTCGGCCACCTCCGGGACAGCCGGGGCTCCACCGCACCATGGGAGACGAGTGCTGGCATTCCAGCTGTACCCCTTTCCTCCTTCTTTCCCCTCTTTCTGTGCTGGGCCTGATGTCATGTGGTCTGGAATGTCCCTTTGGTCAGCTGGGGTCACCTGTCCCAGCGGTGTCTCCCAGCACCCCCAGCCCCCTCTCCAGTGTGGCCGTACAAGGAGCAGAAAGGGCCTTGGCTCAGTGCAAGCCCTGCTCAGCAATAACAAAACATCTCTGTGTTATCAGCCCCGTGTTCTGCACAAATCCAAACACAGCCCCCTACCAGCCACTGTGCAGAAAAATAACTCTACCCCAGCCAAAATCGGCACACCTTCATGGCCTGACTTCTGCCAAGTGAATAGCATTTAGCAATCCAAGGAGTCATTTGTTATATAAAAAAATATTTAGATTTTCATTACTGCTTTTTGGACCTTAACACAAAGATACTTCATAACACAAGAAGTAAAACAACTTTAAAAAATTCTAAAATTATAGAAAGCAATATCCAATGAACCAGGAAAACCTGTCAAATGTAACACCAAACAAAAAAGCAGAGGCTCAGTGATAGATTTATCAGTGAAGAGGCATATCAAAACTAAGGTATAAATGAGATTTGTATCTAGTTTTTCCATAAATGTGTGCCATTGTTGCACATAGTCTACTTTTATTCATTCATTTAGTTAGTTAGTTAGTTAAACACTATCTAGGAAAAGATACCGAAGAAGAGCATTTAGCAGGCTTATGTGATATTTTGTTCTTCATATCTAAACAGAGATAAAGGCCCTGACTAGGCGTACAAGTAGAAAAGGAAAATAAAAGTTTATTATCACGTCCTGTAAGCTTTTAGACTTTACTGACATGAAAAACAATACCATTAAGTTTGTAAAAGTTTTTTCTTGATGTCCCAGACTGTATTATCAGTAGTCTGATGAATCAGGGTTGTGGTGCATTGGTGGAGCAAAATTATCTTGGCTAATTGTGCTGTGCAGTGGCTATAACCAGTTCAACTAAATATTTTCTTAGACAAACTTCAAAATCACATAAAATCATGTGTGTTATGTGTGTATATGTTCTCACATATATGCACTTCATAGGTCTACGACAATTTATCAGACATTATCTCTCAGAAATTATGTTTTCTTTACAAATATTTGCAATGTTGGAGATATTTTGACCCAGTTCAGAATCATATGGGCATGTGGGATACCTACATAATTACTAGTGTGTATTTTTCTACATGGTGACAATGGGTCTAGTAGTTCAGATATGTGATTATGACTGTGTGTCTCCTGTATATTTATCCCACAGTTCCCTTGTGCATCTGTTATTTATTTAAGTATTTTTTTACTGTTAGCTTTAGATATATTTATGCTGCTGAGCATCATTTCCATTAAAGACCATATAGAGGAAAATGTAATGTAGCAAGAAATACTAGCACATTAGGTAGTGCAACAAGGGACTGAAGCACATTTCATCAAGAGTAGAGTGTTGAACGTTGTATAAGGTATAAAAATAGAATGAGCTGGTAAGTCTGACTTTCTCATACTGTGTATTCCAATAGGCAATTTGTATATATACTCCATTAAGATGTAAGAGCCTAACGCTGAAGTAGCTAAGTCAATTCATTTTTTCAATAACAAGGCAACTATTTCATAGCAAATGACTACAGATTTAAAGCATTAATTGAGAACTATTTATATATAAATAGAGTAAAATCTAAATGAGGCTGGCTTTACAATGGTCTGTGCTAATAAAATATTATATATACATTTGGATAAGCACTGAGTAAGAGGCAAGGTCTCTCAAGTGCAGAGATTTTTGTCTTTGAAGTAAAAAGTTCAGCAATGCATCTAAACACAACAAATGCCAAGATTCATATACACCTTTTAAATTAGTTTTGTTTTCATTTCTAACTATCTATTTTGTAGCTAATTTAATAAAGTAGTTGGAATTTAGGGTACAAAACTCAGCATTGCTTAGTGTAGGATGAGGGGGCAGTTAAAGGTCATTTCATTAGAGGTGAAAGACAGAAAAAAATTGCAGAAAAAGTATGTTGAAAATCTTTTTTCTGCCGTTTCAATTTCATTCTGACAGGGACTTGGCAGCTAACAGCAAAATCTGGGGAAGCCATGAACAAGGTTCAAAGCTGCTTTTTAAACGATAGCAAGCAGAAAAAAAGAAACGTGGAAAATAGACTCTTACTCCTTTTTTCCCCCCCTGTACTAGATTAGGACAAACATAACATGCCAGGGAAGGTTTTGAAGACTGAACAGTCCTACACTTACCATTGATCTATACTAAAAGTATTGTTTTCCAGAAAGAAACAAAGGATACTATTACATATACCCAAACATTGTTTACCTATCCAACAGTGAGAAAATGCGAATGTGTTTAAGTGCTTTTGAACATATGGACACTCACATATACAGCAACATGTCACAGAATAGGCTGGTGCAGATTAATCTGATGATCAGAACAACTATGAATCAACACATCCTACAGCAGAAAGTAAACAAGCAAATAACAGAAAAGGAAATGCGTCATAAGCTCTACTTTAAATTGACCACTTTGTTTTAATTTGTTAATGGTTCATAATATACTGGAAATGCACTGTAACACATTAATTATTCATTAAATAATTTTCTTTTAGTAGCACAAAACCCCTCAATAGCAGCTTCTTTAACTTGAAGCAGGGGAAAGCTGCTGACGTACCAGCAACTCTTCAGCATTTTCTTGGAAGTATTTCATCCTCTATCTCCAGAAAAAAAAAAACCACACTAATTTTGAGCCTTATGCATTCACAGTTCTGTCCATTTTAGATTTGTCTGCACAGCTACTATTTCAGTTGGATGTATTTGTTTCTCCTTAGAGACTTATTCATATAACAAAGATTACAGCAGCTCCTCAGCTTTAGCATAGCTCTTCAAGTTCTATGGCCCTGTCCAGACAGAGCAGATAAATAGAGGAGGCCAAACTGCAGGGTCAGTTAAGAGGCTGATGGAGAGGGACAGTGGTTTGATGAGGGTAAGTACTCAATTGCAGTAATTTTAGACATTGATCATTAATTAAGTTCCAAATGTGTTCAATAACTCAGCTACTCCTGAGTTTATTTTTTTATTGTTAAGGAGGATGAAGTCTTCCTATGATGAAAACAATAGAGATCACAACCATATGCTTTATATATTTCATCATTCAGAAAATTCAAAGTCTGGAAAATCAAGATGGTTCTTACAAGATGAAACATTTAGCAGGATCAAATTGAAAACTAGGCTTTTGTAAGCCTGGCTCTGGAAAGAGTCTTAGCTATATATGCGGAGTATTGCAAAAGCATCACCAGCACTCATCAAGGATAAAAACAGTCTAAATACATAACAAATGTATCCCCTATGAAACCTGTTCATGAGAAAAAAAAAAAGACACGTTGGCACTGAAAACCATATTAAACACCTTCATAATCAGCTAAAACCATTGCTTATGAGATCTCCTTGCTCAATGATTTCCAAGGACCTTCCTTGGGCTACTTTGTGCAAATGAAAAATTTGAATGCAGTTTTTGGACTTTCCATAATGAAGAATAGACTTCTTGAAGTAGCCACCATAGCTTAAACTAATACGTTCTTTTTAGAATGGCTGTACCACAAAGCCATCCATTCATGTTTTCTACAGATTCCTGTAGTATCACTCATTTAATAAGAAAATTCTTTTAATTCTGATCTGCATTACTTACTGAAAGGAGGTATGCAAAAATTATCTATTTTGTCATAGATAATACCAAAACATTGAAGAAGCCTGAATTAGTTTTCCAGATGGTTCCTCTTTAGCATACCCCCTTTGAAATAGCATCCTACCAGGCAAAGGCAAAACCAGGCAACTCGGAATTCCTCAAGGAGTCAGTCCAAAACCTTTTGACCAGGATCCATCTGTTCTCTCTTATTAAAAAGGAACACTGTTACTGAAGCCAATACTTCTATTATTTGCCATTTATAAGAAAATTTTCTGCAGTGGATTCTTATCCTGATTTTCAGATCATCTACCTGCCTTTCATGGGCTACTGCTGTTCAGAGACAACTAGCTGGGATTGCTGTGAGATGGACAGGGGAGCTGATCAACACATATTTTCAGGAAAAGTTGTCTGTCCCAACTCCACATTCACCATCAGTTCTTTGCATGTCCTCAGAAGTTAATTTGTCATTTGCTGTATCAGAAGGGATCAATGACATCCTGTCCAACACAAGTCTCTGTAATTTCACCCACTATGGCCAAACAGTCCTCTATACAGTAGTGGGCAACAGAAAGGGATCCATACCATTGTAAGGCATCTGGAGAGGGAGGACCTACCATTTCACTTTGGAGTTGGCTGCAGTGAGTAATCATTGTCAGCATTAAAATTGCATGCCTCATTTCTAGTCTGAATTTATCTGGCTTCTTCTGAACACCAGCTCTTGAGATGTCTTCCTCTGACAGACTGACAAATCCTTTGGCACTTGGCATCTCTCACTTTGTAAAGTATGTATACACTTTCAACACAGATTTTTCTTTTGATAACCTCAAAGTCTTGCTATATAAGACATTTTCTCCATCTCCCAAATAATTTCCGTGGTCCTTCTTGAGTCTTTTCCAATTTTCAACATATTTTTTAAAAATGAACAGCAAAGGTAGATACAGCATTCTGACATACTAATCTCATTTATAATATCCAAAGATTAGGCTAGGCCCCATTGCCATGGTATCTATTGGGATCTCATGTTTAATTGCTTGTCCACTATGACCTTTAAATACCTTCCCTGCACTCCTTACCAAAACACAGTTCCTCACGCTGCAAGTATGAATTTGCTTCTATATATATATGACTGTGTATTTGGTTCTACCAAACCATATTTTGTTTAAATATGTTCGGGTGATTAAACTTAACTATGCACAGTTATACCATTGACAATTTTGTGATCAATACTAATTTTTATGACACCAGTTTTACTCACAGCTTTATAATTTTAACTAACAGTGGAGTAAGGTGTACAAATGTGGAAGAACTCCCCTTAAATATCAGGATTTTTTTTGAAATTAACAACTCTTGCTCTAACTGTTTAACTCTATGTTATCATGCATATGCTATATCATCTTTCCTTTTCTCTGGAATTACATAGGTGGCATTATAAATGAAATGTGCTTGTTCATAAAACATTCAATGCTAATTCTTTTCAGAAGAATTTCTTTTATTAATCAAGAACTTGCAATTTTCACAGACAGAACAATCTGATAATCAGTCACAGTTTTATAACTAGCTCATTAAAGGCAAGAATATTTTAAACAGCTGTCTCCTAATAGCAAAAAATATACCTACTCTGCTAGGTGCAAAGATCCTGGTAAATTCTGAACTGCCTCTAATATCTTTCTACTTTTGTTGGCTATTATAATTTCTTTCAGAAAAATAAAATCCTTTATTTCACAAAGGGATCAAGAAAACGAATATGCATCTACTGATTATAATCAATCCATTTAATGGGAAGATGCCATAAAGGTACTAAAGAATATGAGCAAGATGACGAAATAGATGTTCATTTTCAAGCACTCACACATAGTCACAGAGGGGATTCAGTGTTACCAGAATTTATTGTGTCTCCATTCAATTTCACTGACATTGCCTATTTTGGACTACCAAGGTCAGAAATGAAAAGAAGTGAAGACAACCTAGGAATATGGCAAAAACAATCCTGTGAATGCTGGTTGTGTTTTTTTAGAAATGACCCTCACAAAAAAAGGTCAGTTGCTTCACATTTATCTTATAAGAATCTACCTATGCTGGAGCAGAACCTAACGGTGTGTAAGTTTTGATGTATTTTCTATAATGGCAAATTAAGAGGAGGTGCATAAGGAATTGTTAAAACTGCAGAGGCCCAGTGTCTCTGTACTTGAAACTCCTTGAATTTGGATGGAATGCACTGGTATCATTCACAGCTTTGTCTGCCCACTAGTCTTGATGTTGACTAGTAGCAAGCCTGCTGGACATCATTCAACGGTGACAAAGAGCAAGCATGACCTTGCAGTGACAGTGAAGGATCCTTGTTTTACAATACCCTTTGAAGCACAGAAACCCATCTAATGTCATCAAGGATGCACACATAGCCTAAAGTTCTGTCCTGACCAGCAAAGAATAAGAGCCAGGGTTTCTAAGTCTGTAGGTTTTACAAAAAGAGGTATATGAAAATACTCTCAAAGAGGTTTGTTATAAAACTCATAATATCATTATCAACCTAGTTGTGTATGCTATGCAGAATATTCTTAAGACACATAATGAAGAGTTTGTTTGGAGTCAACCATATAATTTACTATAACAAACTCACACTAAGGAACTCTTTATACTATATTAAGATGTTGCTCTCTTATCACATACAACCACAAATGGAGAAGGAAAGCTAATGTAGCTGTCAACTGTCAGCAATCTCTGAGCATCCCAGGATAAATGAATCCCCCAGGAGTAATTCTGCTGAAGTCACTAACAGATATCGTTGGGCTCTCAGTGCAACTGTTGTTCTCTGAGGCAGAGAACCCTTGGGTTTTTTATTCTATTCTCTCATATGTCCCTGAAAATGGACCTTCATCCCTACTGTTCTTATATCTGCATTTTAACACCTGTATGATCCTTACACAATAATGACACATATATACAGTTATTTAAAAACATTTAACTTTTAGTGGAAAAATGTGTACCATCTGTATTACACATATATCATACATATTCATCTGCACATCAGAGTGGGGATTGTTTTATCATTTTAAATCTACATATTAAAGAATTTCCTCCTGTCCCTATGTACTCTTTTGAATTTCCTATTCACTTTTTTGAAATGAAGCAAGAAGAGGAGAAACAATGAGAGGTGGCCCTAGTTTGCTCCAGGATGATGTGTTTCAGCTTATGGTGCTTTACTGTATCTCTCAAACCACACTAGTACTAGATATCTCCCTGTGGAAAGTAGCAATTACCTTCAATCTCTCTGATCTGAAGTAATCCCTGCTACATGCACAGCTCATTGTGAGTGATGAGGGCCTACTGTTTGCTGAGTCTAAAACCAAATGATCTTTCACAAGCAAAATTTAAACTTGAAATAGCATTCTCTGGCTCTTGATACCTAGTCTATTTTTCCAGTGTACTTTATATATTCCCAAATAAGGTTCAGCCTGGCTACAGATGGTGCTGGTGCGTAATGAGACGGGCTCAGAAGCTGCTCCAGCTCCCAGGGGAGAGTTCTGTAATGGAACTAACTATGTATTGTCCACCTTATACACTAGATTTGATTTTGGACTATTTGCCAAACTGTGTTTGTTTATTGCTTAGCACTGGAGGGCTTCCATTAACTGTGTGTTGATTGAACATAGACCATGGAGCTAGGAGAAATGCAGCATTTTTTTCTTCTGAGAGCTGATGCAATCCCCTTTCTTTAGGTTTATCCCTTCCTTGACAGTAACTGTTTAGAAATAGTCTGGCATCTATCTACACGATGCTAGTGAGACACAGGGGTTTTTGACCCTTTGAATAAGCTCCACACGATTTACTGAAAATAAATGCTTCCAAAGTTTGTAAGACCACAGAAATCTCACTGTCACTCACAGATGAGAATGGAAATGGCTATTGCTCACTTGGGGACAGATTACTGTGGAAGATCCCAGACACTTTGTTCACATAGCACAGCAACATGTTTTTTGCAGTCCTGAAACAAAAACTTCAACTTAGCAAATAAGTTTCCAATTAGATGTAAATTGAAGGGGTTTTTTAACTAATTAAATCATTCATTGTTTTAGTGAAACAAATGCAGAAACTAAATTAAGAATAAATAAATTCTAATCATAATCATCATTATTTAATTATTTGGAATTACACTTAAACATAAAGGATAAGCTTCTATTTTATTGTCTAGTTTGATACCACTGAAAATAAACATAGCTATAGCTTTTAATATCCACTATAGATATATTAAAAAAAAAAATATATATATAACCTTCTGAGAAATAGCATGAGAACAGAACATAGGTAATCTACTGATTCACCAGTACGATTCACAAATTCAGTTCAGCTACAAAATTCCAAAATTTTAAATAATTGTATTATCGTTCTGGCTGTACATGGGAAAGAAGATGAGAAATCAGAATCCTAACAGGTTGCTAATAGATGGAAGAAAAAATTCTATTTCAATATTCAAGTATTCACCTGTTTAGTATACAGAAAAAAAAGATAATTTTAAAATCAGACATGGCAGTAATTATTGAATTTGTTCTTATTAGCTTTTATTGTATTGGTGCTATTTAACCTCCTAAACTATTGATTTAACATTAAAACAAGATTATAAGAATATAAGACACAGGGAGGAGATAAATTCAGAAATTATTTATATATATCTACTATAAGCACATAGATAAGATTTTATAGATATATATTTGAATATATATAAACACATATATGTCTTAGATGCTACACTTCTTAATATTTGTAAAAGCATGAAGTAGGTGAAATTATATTCAAGGAATCACACTGAGTAGGGATTTTCTAGTCTTTGTCCACATCAAATCTACTCAAAATATATTGGGAAGACGTACAAAATATGATCACTGATTCTGTCCACGTATTTTGAGGCCCCTGAAAGGGAGTTCTCTGTGACCCACTAGGCTTTTGAACTTAGTTTTCTGGCAAAAGATGGTCAGATGGTTTCTGCTCATTCTGCTGAGCTTAGCTCCTCCTTCCCATTGTAGAGATGGGATTTGTGGTGCTGGAGTAAGCTGTCAATCACTTCAGAAGATAGATCTTTTCAGAGTGCAATACTTTCTGATTCTGGACAAGCTGCATTAGGGAGATTACCTTTATTGAGTATGCACAGCCTCAACACAAGCATGACTACCTGTGGGAACAGGCTGGGGCACAGACCTCAGTGACAGTGCACAGGGCTGGATGTGTTCTTTGAACTACACTTAAAATGTGCATTTTAGGAGTACAGATCTGCCCTCCCCACAGGCAATCAAAACCATTTCAGATATGACAACACAACCCATGGTATAGGCATAAATACCCAAATACCAGACCAGAAAAATGCTCTTCTGGCCACATCTCTGCAGGCATGCTGCCACAGCAAAGTCAGCCTCTGTGAAGTTTAACATGCTGGGAACTGTGCCCACCATGCCATACCATGGCAAGGAAGCCAGAGACAGGGAATACAGTCCCATAGCACCACCATTCACATCTGGTTTTATTAAAATGTTTAAAGTATGAAGAAGGAAATCTTGCAAGCAAAAGGAAGCCACAAACAAAATGAAGTCTGCTTAAAAATAAGTTTTGTGATGGAAGTTCATAATCTTTGAATTAATTGAGTTTCAAACATTTTTGTTTTTCCTTTCACTCTGAAATAGCTATCTGTTCTTTCGTGTTTTACATGACTGCACAGCATAGCGTATGGTCACTGAGAACACTAATTTTTTTTGTTTCCAGCAATAATAGTTTTGGAGAATTCAATCACAACTGGAAATTCAGAAGGCTAGTCTCAGGCTATTAAAAGAGGAAGTTAGTCTTAAAAGCACTTGCCATAAAGGCAAAGTCATACATTCCCTTCCTGTATGACACCATAAGACAATGGTACACAAATACCAATGTTGCTGAAAACTCATTCACTTGGTGAATGGTTTAGTAACATGTGCCTCATATTTTAAGGTTTTCTTGTGTGATATATTCAGACTTTTCACAGCCTTAACCAATATTAAAGCACTGCTTAGACTCAATTCTGTTTTGCAGAGAATATAATTTAGGCACTCAGGAGTAAGTTCACAAGGAGAAAATTTCATGCCTCCTTGTCTGCCTCTATCAAATGCAAACTGCATCTCTATTCCTCTCAGAACGCAAGAGCTCACAGCATTTATGACCATTATATAAACATTATTAAGATATTTGTCATGTGTTTCAAACCCAAGGTAACAAAAAAATCACAAAATAGGTGTTCATCTATATACTTTGGTTTATGATAAGTATTCACCAGAAACCCTTAAACTCGGGTCCTTTTCCAATGATTGCCATCACAAAGGGAGCATGGACTCAGCCACATTTTCTCTCAAACACTCCACCTTAGTCAGGACTATTTCATACAAAGAAGAAGTATATTCATACTCAGATTCAGCAGAAAGGACAGGGAGCAACCCTGGAGTCTTTTGGTACATTTTGTTTTGCAGTGAGCAGAGTGGCTTTGAAAGAATCACTGAGCCACCTCACCCAGGAGCAAAGGCTCCTTTCCAGCCAGGTTTGTAAATCTTTGGTATTTCCTTCTTCCCGACTTGGAAAACTACTTTCTCATCATGCTGGACTTCCTTCCAGGAGTTCCTCTGTTTGCCACCCATGACCCCATCTGTACTGTAGGAGACCCTCAAGATCCACACTGGGCCCAAGGAAGCTTCAATCACCCTATGAGACTTTCTCCTGCTTACCCTTAGGAGGAAAGGCACCAGGTAATGGAAAATATCTCATTTGAAAGTACTTTACCAGTCATTACAGGCAGTATTTGAAGACTACATACTAGAACAAAGAAATGGCATTTTGACCTCCCAATTCTGAAATCATAGCATCCCAATGAGCAAAATCAGGAGTTCAGCTGTATTTTCTGAATGACTCTTGCCAGCTGAATTTTAACAACATATTCGTTTAAATGTTGCTTTGCTGGAGTTTTCAGAATAACCAGCAGTTACAGCCAGATTGGTCTTGCATGAACTGAATGAAGAATTTCCATTTTAAGGTCTTTTCTGCTTACTTTTAGGTTTTGTTGATGTGACTTTGTGTCTCTCTGTGTTTGAGACTACTTTGGGGACCTCATGCAGTAAGTTACAATGATGGAGCATGACAGTCAGAATAGCACACGCTATTAGCTAGAGCTCAACTCTATTACAGTACTATGTTTGGTGACACAGAATCAAGAGTCTCAAGGATACAAGGTCAAAGGTAGCAAAACATTACATTAATCTGTTCTGTTTGCAGGCACAAGTACGTCAATCTCCAAGTATAACACAGTGTTGACTGTTTAATTATAAGAACCAAAGTGTTAAGTGCTTTATTCAATATAAAAAACCCTTTTTCTCTACAAATAAAAAGAAGAATTAATAAATATCACATTATTTAGCTTAGCATTTATAAACAGGAGCCATTTCCACTTATTCTATTAATTCATTGATGCTATTAGTTTTGTGAAGGAGTAGTCAATATACTCACAGTAAGTAAAATTTAGAGGAAGGTGTAACAAAACAGAGGAACCAAAGAGGAGCACTCTGATTCTAAGTTTGGCAAATTTAAATTATTTAAAACTAACAGGTATACGGTTTCATGGAAAAGGAATCTAAATTTGCAACTATGTACTAAAGTATTACAAATTCTGTTTATTTTAACTAAATTTATGAGTAAGAAAAA